>PVKZ01006215.1:0-38785 GCA_004027375.1 Macroglossus sobrinus
GAGAGAAGATAAAAGAAAGACTCTGGGCTCGCCGTGGCCTTTATTAATTTCGTCGTTATAATGAATACCTCTCCTTATGTTCTTCCAAGCCCTCGCCCACCCCCACGCAGTGAGGAGAGACAAAAGAAAGCAATGAGGCATCTCCTCTTGGCACGGTGGGTTGTGTTTCTCTGATTCTGGGGCCCTGACTTATTGAAGACACTACGAAAGGCCACTGTCCCCCGTGGATGTGATTTTATTGGACACTGAGAACTGGGGACAGTGTAAGAAGTTCTGGCCAGCATTTCAGGTGAATTATATGACAAGAAGGTTTGTCCCAGAATAGCAAACCAACTTGTGAGGACCTGGAAGACAAGAGACCCAGCTGAGGAAGACCAGACGGAGCTTGGAGCATCCACCAAAGACCACAGGTCAGGCACGAAAGGGCCAGAGCCCAGGGGGTCAGAGGATTAGCAAACCCGACAGCAGTATTCTGCTCCCCTCTGTAATTCCACCCTGCGTGGCTGAGCGAGGGCTCACTGAGTTTCCCTGTAGCCAAGAGGGAGGGCTGAGGTGGGGCAGAAGGGGAGGCCTTGGGGGTGGTGCCAGGAGCATCCTCCATCTGTCCAGGTGAGGCCGTCTCCCGACAGGACTCAGCCTGCAGTCTGCTGGGCCGTGCAGGTGCGCAGAATGGGTCATCCCGTCCCCAGCGCCCTGACCGTCCAGGTGCTGCTGGATTCACGTTTCCTGGAGATAATTATAGGCTCAACCAGATATTCTTCCCAACCCTTGACCTATTGTTAGGAGGAAACGGAGGAAGGAAGAGCTGTAGGGACGATGACTTTATTCCTGTGTGCTTTGAGGACAGAGCTAGGAAAGCATTTTAAGAGGTCCCGAAAGGAAGCGAGATGCTCCATGGAGGATGCAGAGGAAGCAAGACGAAATGAGACCAAAGAAAACTGCCGGGCTGTGGCTGGGAAGGTGAAGGGTGACTTTTAAAGAGGGGCACCTCTGGCCACCAGGCCTGGTCCCCGGAGGTGATGGTCTCCCTACAGGCTTGCTTGAGCTTTTGGATCAAGATGTGTGGATGACCAGAGAGGCTGAACTGTGCTGGCCGGTGGCCGTGGGGACCAACACGCCTGGGAAGAGCAGGAGTGAAGGTGATAGATCCTCAGGGGCATTGCTCGTGCATGCAGAAAGGGAAGTCTGAGGTAGCTAGAGAACGTGAACCTCAGCGCAACTGCTATAAGCAAGGAGACTTTGCAAAAATAGATCTACCTCTCTGAACTTCCGTTTCTGTATCTATCGCGGTAGGGTGAGTACGGCTCGCCAAAGACGCCCACGTCCTGATCTCTGCCACCTTACTTGGTAAGAAGGGCTTTGCAGATGCATTTGCATAAATGGCCGTGAGATGGGAAAGCACCTACCTGAGTTGTCTGGGTGGGCCCAGGGTCGCCAGACCTGTCTTATCTGAGGGTTAGAGATGTGAGAGTGACCATGGCAGCGAAGACTGGAGTGATGCTAGGAAGAAGCCATGAGCCAAGGAACACGAGAAGCCTCTAGAAGCTGACACTTAATTCTAGACCAATAGGACTTAGTAATCAACAGTAATGGTTCCCACCTCATAGGGCCGCTGTGACAGGTTAAATAAGACCAGTCAGCGGAGTGTTGGCCAAGTAAATGGCAGATTGTTCTGCCCTGCGCTTTTAAAAATTATAGGATCAGTTCCTGGGTTGGATCCCAGGAGCCACTAAAAGCCCACCCACCACGCTGTCCTAAAACCGACGTGGAGTGGGCGGAAGCAGAAGCAGCTCTTCCAAAGGCACTATGACAAAGCGTTTTAGAATTTCTGGAACCTAAGAAGATGCTCTGAGCCCTTCAGAAAACTTTGGGGACCTCAGGGTGCCCCCTGGGACAACCTGTTTGTATCATCAGGCCCGCAGACGTGTGGCTCAAGTCCCCGCATCCAGCTCCTCACGATCACATTCAGTGGCGTTCGTGGGATTGCGGGTACACCCGAGGCACTCTCTCCGACACCGTGACGGCGGAGACTACAACGTGTCACTAAGCCGTGCGCCTGTGAAGTGGGCGAGGAGGACTCAGAGGACGTCATTAACCGACGGCTGGGCGGCTGCCAGGGTGTTTGCATCTCTGGTGACCTCATTTGATGGCTTCCTGATCGCTCGTGTGGATCCCTTCCAGGTCCCTGCCGTTCCCACTGGCTTTGTTTTTGCACCTGAGCGACTGAACATACAAAACCAACAAGGGCCAGATCGTATATAAAAACGGAACTCTGGCCCGCAATCCACAGTGACCAGCTCTGGAAACCAAGCCATTACCTGCAGTAACCGGCCCTGGAGGTCAGCCTGCTCTCGATAAATCAGACGCTAGAAAGTCAGACCTCTATCTCTAGAAACAATCCAGGAAGCCAAACAATGAACTCTGAAACAATCAGCCCCCGATGGCCAGGATTTGCTTCATAACGGACAGCTTCCCCAATGTTTGTCCTCACCTCCAACTTAGGACCAACCAGAGAGAGCCAAACGTGCTCCCCAACCCACCGTGTGGGATGCTACCTGGCCCTCCTATGGCTCCCCCATCTAGCAGCTTCCCCATCCTCTTCTCTACTACAAAGCTTCCCCTGTCCTTCCTCTGCCTGCCTTTGAGGCTCTGCCAGAGGCAGGTGATGGGGGATGACTTCCTTGCTATGTACTTAGCAAGCTCTGAATAAACGGCCTTTGCTTGCTTTCATTTGCTCAGTCTTCATGTATTCCCACACACCACACAACGGTGAGTGTGGATGTTGGTGTGAGAACATGCTCCATGCCCCGGGACATGGACAAATTTGGTCACGTGACTGGATCAGAGTGACAACCACTGTGGCCTCACGAAGGGGCCCAAGACCCCTCTTGGCCTCCGTCCGTGTGGTGTGTCCACGGCTTCCCCTAGAAGCGGGGCATGAGTGTGATGAAATAGGGACTCAATTCTGTTTGAACTTGGATTAGTTATGGTACTACTGGGTGGAGCACAAATGGAGTAATTAGGGAAGGCAAATGGGAAAAGCCCCAATGGGAATTTTATTTTTAAGCAACACTTGGGAGAGAACCATTTAGAAAAGAAGACAACATATCCATCCCCCTAGTCCCCTGCACACAGATCTCATTTTAAAGAAAACAATGAGAAGGTAAGTTTTAAATGGCATCTCAGGGAATGTTAGACGATCACATTACTGATCGAAAAGCTGTTAGGGCGAGGAACTACCCAGGTGGTTATGGGATCGAGCTATTGCAGCAACTCTCTGCAGACATCTCGAATTGTTGGCCTTTGAACATAAGGTCCACGTGCAACGTTCTCTGTAGGGTCACGGTCAAGATCTCATTGCGACGTTTATAGCGAGGCATCGTCAGGATGGATTCTCATGACGCACCTGGCTCCGAGGACCACAGCTGATTATTACCCTGGGGGTCGTTTATCATTCTCTCTCTCTCTCTCTCTCTGTGTCTCTCTCAGCACATATATATGTATATGTCTCTAAAATATCAGGTTCGGCAATGAATAAGAAAACTGTTGACATAGTGGGAAGTCATAGGAATTTGTTTCCTTGATTCAGTTTCCTAATTTAAATCCTTACGCTGTGTTCGTAGATATTGTTGTTGTTATTATTGTCTATGGTTGCACAGCTTTTTAATGATTTGGAATAACAAATAATGTGATTTTCCATGTCATGCGGCACCACCAGCCCTTCACAGTCACCGTTTTTCTGTACTTCATGCTACTCTCCCGTGAGGCTGGTAGGATATGGTGGCACAAACAGAACACCTGTGAGAAACCTAAGATTCAAAGAGACGAAATGCTTTACCCAAGGTCGTGCTTTTAGCAAACTGGGATTCAAACCCAGATCTTCCGATACGAAGCATTGGATGGACACTCACCCACGGGGTTTGCAATATTTTCATTGAACACAATGCAATCTAGTTCCCCGTTTCAAGTGACAGCCGATGTTGAAAAAGGAAGGATGTTTTCGTGTGGATCTGGAGAGGACGTTGAGAGAGTCGAGGAGAAGGATGCTTTCCAGCCTTAGCAGTTAATTGGCAGGAGGCGTGGGGGAGAGGGGGACAGGCCGAGGAAGGTGTTTTAGGACACAGGGTTTGTGCGTGAGCTATACAACATCGAGACACAGAGTCTAGAGTGGCGCCGTCCATCATGGTAGCCGCCAGCCACGTTTGGCCACTGGGCTCTTGAAACGTGGCTCGTTGGAAGAGACATGAGCTCCCAATGTCAGTTCCACACGGATTTCAGAAACTTCCTGTTTAAAAAAAAAAAAGACACGGCCATGATAATTTTTATAGCGATTACATATTGACGTGATATACTGGGTTGCATTAAAAACAGTATTAATTTCATGTATTATTTTTACTTTTTAAGGTGGCTCCTAGAAAATGAAAAAATTCCACATGTGGCTCGTATCTGGGGCTCACACTTTACTTCTACTGGACAACGCTGGTCCAATCACGGTCACAGGGTCGATGAGGGTAAGCGAGGCCAGGAGTCCAGCGGTGTCTCCAACAGGAGAGAGACGCTTACAGCAAAGGCTCCGTGAGAACGCTGGCCCACCCTGCCCTTGGGAATCGAGGCCTTTATTACACAAGACGCAGCCCCAAGAGTTCCATGTGGCAATTTCAATGGAAATATTTTCACTTCTGAAACCTCGTTTCTTTCCTGAACTCCCCGCAAGGCAACATGGATTATTGCTTCCTGGAAATCGGACTTGAAAGTGTTTCATATTAAAACCAGAAAAGCCCACGGAGGAGGAACATAATTACGTTTCTAAAAGCTTTTAGAACAAATGCTTGCTTGTGAGAAATAATTTTCCTATAAATATTTTATTCCTCCTTCTCTTTCTTCTGTCCCCTCCACGCTGAAGAGTTCCACATGGACCTCAGGGATGATGTCCCCCTTGGGGGAGAAGATCAAAGCCCCCCGTTCTGCTCGCTGCTGAGTTTCACTCTCGGCCTTTGCCATGTCTGCTCCCACCCAGCTCTCCGCCTGCAGGGCTCTGAGACGCAGTGGGCTCAGAACTTTGGAAAAAACAGGAGAAGAATGCAGAGAAAAATCCGTAGCTTTGCTGCATCTGAGCCAGCGGTCTCCAACAAAAGCGTCCAGGAAGGGCTTGGTGTGAGGGAGACATGCCTTTGGTTCATCTGTGGGAACCCGTTTGAAAACAAGGCATTCAGTAATGTAAACAGCAAATAACTCCCGATGGATGCTGAAGGTGACCGCAGGGAACAAGGGGGCCATTCGATGGGACTCAAACAAAAGCCGGGAAGACGCTGGAACCAGAGTTCCCCAAGCGAAGGACTGGGTCTTGACCAGTCCCCTCGCCTCGAGCCCAGTGCCACACCTGTCCCCCGCCTGGAGCTCAGCGCCCGTGTGCTGGCCCCGTTTTCTCACCCACTCAGAGAGCGCGGAGTGGAAGCGATGTGCCCAAGGTGTTCAGCTCGGGGAGGACCCAGTCTTGGGAGCAGAGCGTGGCTTCGACTCTGTCGACGTGTCGGCATGACAGGAAGCATCCAGGTGACCGTGGACAGCAGGGAGCGGAACGGAGAGGGCTCGAGGTCATCTCTGATGATCAGTAGCATCGAGTCAGCTCTTAGCCGAGGACCCAGGATCCTATTAGGTGTAACCTTCTCCAAGGGATGTTGACACAGGGTGTGTGTCCAGATGGATGCACTAGGACGGCAGAGGGTTGAGAACTGTGGCCAGAACGTTCGGTTTCGAGGAGCAGAGCCTCCAGGGTTACATTTTGCTCTCCTGGCGTTCGGGGGCCTGACCCACGGCCGAGGTGGGCTGGTTCTGAGCCGCTTCTGGGAGACGATTCGCCATAGGCCTCTCATGTTTCTGCTCGTATTGCAAGCGAGGCCCTGACCACTCTTTGTCCCAGACCATCCTCCCGAGGATGATGTCTAGTGAGCAGCCTTGGGAGGCAGAGACGACGTCTCCCTCCAGAGCGAAGCTCCGATTTGTTTACAGTCTTGAGACAGACACCGCGTCTTCCTCCGCAGACAAGGGCAGACATGCTGACCACTCCTCACAAAGGACTCGAGTTTCCTGCACGCTTAAACTCAGAGTCCCTCCTCGTGTCACCACCCACCTCTGTGTGTACAGAGGTCGGCTGAGGCTCCTCGCATCGCCCTGTGGGACCTGGGGCTCGGGGAGCCGGCTCAGGAAATGCTGATGCTCTGGCTGCGGTCATGGCTGCCAGCCCTTCGTCCCTGACCTGGGCATCTCAAGTGCGTTTGCAGGTGGGGAAAAATCTCAGGCCGTACGGAGCTTCTGAGTGTCACTTGCAGATTCTTACTCTAGATCCATGAAGGGCTGTGGAAGCCCCGGGAAGGAGTCTGTAGTCAAAGCCAAGTCAGAGAGAGCTCTTCTCTGGGGGGTGAGCGAAGGGAAGAGAACAGGACCTCATTGCTTTGGGCCATGCCTGTCATTACGAATATGGGCTCAGGTGTTTCGGCGGCATGTATTAAGAGCGTGCAATCCAGGACACACAGACAGATGACAAGTAGCGTAAGTGGGTAATAAGCTGCAAGGTTTGTTTGTTTGTCTGTTTGTTTTTTTAAATCACTCCAAAAAGGAAATTTTTAACTTAAATTTGGAACTAAAAGGATATATTTAAAATTGATTAGCTTCTCATACTTTCCTACAACAAAAGGCACTCGTTTAAATGAATTTTTGTGATCCTAAGGCTTTATTTTTACTTTACTTTTTTGGGTCCTGAAATGAGTATCTACAACCATTATCATTACCCACAATTACCTGCTTCCTTGGTGCTGACAGAATCATTTTAATACAAAAGCCCCACTGGGCCCTGGAGGAGGTGGGGGGTGTCTTCTGCCCCTCCCATCCCCCCACCCACCTCAGAGCCTCCAAAAACGCCCATCAGGATGGTGGACAGGGGACTTCCAGCCAGTTGCTGCTGCCCCACTAAAGGGAGTTCGAAACACACCATGCTTGCAGACTTTTAAGTTGACATTTAATTTTTAAAATTTACATGTAACTAGTCGCCAAAGATTTCATTTCCAATGCACTGTTAATAGCAGGAGAAAGGGACAGTCCCCAAACTGTCTGTGGCAGACCTTTTTTTTTTTATGATGTAATTTATAGCCCCTTCCATGAGGTAATTACGATTCCTGATAAAAACGCGTGAGTAATTTCCGGATGGGCTTTAACGGGGATTAAGAAACCCTGTGAAGTGAGGGTTTCGGCCCTGAGCTATCTCTTAAGGCGCGCCCATCCGCCTTCTGTGGCTGGGGCACCGTCCCCTTTTCTCTAGGTGTGTTTCTAGAGAGAATTCCGGAATCGAGGCCAGTTGGAAAAAGGATTTTTACACCTACGAGTAACGAGCTTGAGAAGGCATTTTAGCAAGTGACATTTTAAAATAAACCTGCTACATCACTTTTAATGAATAGACAATGGACTTTAAGTGCCATAATGATGCTCAGCATCACCACCAAATAAGAAATACAGAAACGGGGTATTTTTTGACACCTGGAAACTTTATATGGTTCTTTTCTCCCTTCACATTCACGTTTCTACCCTCCATTGTATCCTAATATATTTCTTACCACTGCAAGCTTAATTAACTTCTCATAATTTTCCATAACAAAAATAAATTTATGAATTTTTGTGACCATAAGGCTTTTTTTTGTTCCTGGCTTAGGCAATTGTTGCCATCTTCATGAATACCCAAATGATAAAAATGTATACATTTTGATATTAAATATAAAATTTTAATTTTATTGGAAATATAATCTGAGAAATATTAATTTTATTGGAAATATAATCTCCTCCCCAAGAAGGTCATGTACCCATAAACAGAGATTTCCTAGTACTGGAAAGAGCTGGGGTTCACCATGAAGTCTGTTCTTGTTGTTTTTAAGATGTAAGCACTGAGCATTGTTCACCTAACAAGTACACGGGAGAGGAAAGAGTGTTATAGTGAGTGATATTACTCAACTCTTTGGATTTCTAAGTTATATTCTGAAAACGCATCTACCTGCCAGCTGTCTGGACTAGGTAACTCTTTTTCCTTCTGTTGAAAGCAAGGAACTGAGAAGGACAATTTGTAAAAGGGTGAGCTCCTCTTCCTGATTCAAACCGCCCTTTGGGTGACCCCAGGGTTTTAATACTCCAGGATGATGCCCAGGAATATGCAGGTGAACTGGTTCTCTGGAGGAAAAAAAAAAAAAGAAAAAAAAAACAGAAAAAATGGGGGGTAGGGAGGTTGAAGAAAAGTTGTATAGGTTTTGCTCATTTCCTTGGTGTGAATACTTCCATCACCACAGAACCCTGGCAGCTGCCTGTTTCTAACGAGATACCAACTTGGGTGTCCACAGATAACGGAACAAGGCCGCAAATCGGACATGTGAGCGAGTTAAGAACTCACTGTAGACTACCCTTGCAACGTCACCAGGTCAAAATCCATCCCAGGCTGCACACCAGCCCCCCAGACTCAAGCACAGGCCGCTCGAAGTGCCTCGTTCCCTGGCAACTATGCCCTAAGCATCACAGATACACCCCGGGGTCTTGCCGAGACACCGGTCCCTTTAAACATCCCTTGGGAAGGCGAGGACCACTGATTGAGAGACGAAGGCTGGGCTTGGGGTCCACCATGCTATAGCCCAAGTGGAACCTCCTGCTACTTATGATGGAGGAGGAGGACTCAAGCATGGTGTTTAACTTCCAGGAGTTTATTTTCCTGCAAAACAGAAGCCAGTGCCTGCCTCCCAAGGCAGCAGGGACTGGTGCTGGCATCCGGCAGAGGCTCCACGGATGGATGTTACTATCAGAGTCCTTTTGGGTGGAAGGGAAGAGGCTTGGAGGGTTGATGACTGGGGTGTCAGTGTCAGGGGGAAATACAAGAGCCTTGATATTTAGGGTCCATCCTTCCTTCCTTCCTCCCTCCCTTCTTTCCTTTTTATTTCTCCAAAGTAGTCACTGCTTTAGTTATCTTAAAATGCTCACTTCCAAACAGAGCTTTCAGCGGTTCTTTCCCTTTTCATACAATCTTTCACCTTACGGACCCCAGGTAGAGGCTGGGATTTCCAGCGTATACGGGGAAACACCCAACAGCAACCCCGGCTCTCTCAGGAAGTGGTACCCAAGGCTGGTCCATCTTGGATGCAGCCAGGTGGTTTAGTAACCAAGAAATAGATGGGCCTCCTTCGAAGGTGGTTTCACCTGTAAGGCAGCCCCATCGCCTGGTCCCACAGGGCTTCATTAGTGAGGTTTCTGGTGGCTCTCCTGGCTTGTTAAGAAGGCTTTTAAAAGTCTTGTTTCATCACCACAAATGGCAGGGCCAAGCCATTATAAATTGGCCACATTCTAAACCATTCTAGGGCACAACCAATATCTCACACTGTATTTTTCTTCACAATATTAACTGGACGAGGAAAATTTAATGGCGATGTGGGTTTTTTTTTTCTCGTAACACAAAAAAGGTGGCCTCATATTTAATGCTGACCAACTAGAAGCTTACTCTATCTTAACTATCCAAAGTATGCTTACCATGAATTTGTGTGTGTGTGTGTGTAAAGTGTTGCAGGATATCAGCCAACCCTATAAAGTACCAATCTTAAAAGTAGCTACGGAAAATCTTGATAACAAAAGCTTTCAATACGAAAATGCTGTTTATACATTTTATTTAAAACAAAAATAATCCCAGTAACTCAAAAGCAATACTTGCTTGAAAACTTAAGAAAGCAGTATAATAAACACAACCAACAATGCTTTCCCTAAATAAATTCCATCGGCTATCACGCCTTCAAACATTCCCCCAGAGGAAAAAATAAAATAAAATGAGCTAGCTGGGAAGGCCCACGGCAAACTCCCCAAAAGGTTTAAGTACATGGCATTATGAAGTGTCTACACCGCAGTCCCAGAATCTTCTGAGTAAGCCTTTCCATCTTGCCTCAGTGTTTTTGTCTGTTGGACTTCCATTGGTATACAAAACAAACCTGACATCAATAGGACATTGGCTTTAAGTTATTTTTCTGGGGGCAGTCATGATTAATGGGTGCAATAGCATTCCTGGTCCATCTGGTTTTATTTGTGCCCAGTGAGATGCGTATTTCATGGTTGTCCAAGGTCTGTCTGTGAGTGCAAACGTGGAACAGAATGATTCTTTGGATAAGGATACAGGACCATTATCATCACTTACCCAATCGTTTCACATTATTTTCTTTCTATACGGTGCATAAGAAGTATTTAGAAACAGATGTCCCTACCAACCAGGTTTCCACTAAATATTCTGTTGCCTTAAAACTGCAAATGTACTGTGGAGCTAGCCATTAGACATATCCAGGCTTGACATATACACCATTGCTGGCAAATGTTGGCGTTTGGGTCCATCTGCACTGCCGTACAAAGCTGGATTTTAAGTGGTTCTGATGTCTCTAGAATCTAAACATATCACAGAACTTAAAATGCTTCTCGTTTGTCACGTGTGTTCCTTCAAGGAGGTATGACACCAATCCTAGCAAAGGCCGCAGTTGTGTTTGTTTTATGCCCCCTAGTCCTAGCCAGTCTGAAACTCCACGCCCTGAACCAGTCCTTGGGAATGTTTTGCTCCTTTGAAAATCCCTCCTTCCACCCAGGCCACAAATGTCCTTTGTCTCATCATAATTAGGAAAAAAAAAAAAAAATCCCTGGAAGATCCAAATTGAATAACAATGAACAATAAAGATCTGATTGGAACCTTCACAAGCCTGACAATGTAGAATTGTGTTTCTTAAAGTGTGGAACCGCATGTGTCTGGGCAGCAAAAGACACCGCAGAATTAGATCAGAATAGAATTTCAACTGACTCCCCGATTTCCTTAGCCTGGCTTATGTTTCAAGCCCTTCCTGTTGCTCTCTGATAGAGGAGGTGTACATTACTAACTATATAGGTGATAAGGAAGTACACAAACAGCCACTGCCTTAAGAGCACACCTGAAATTAGAATTGAAGTTCACATTCGTAAATTAGTCATTTAGCGTAAGTTTAGTTACAACAGAGAGACGATTTGCAGTTCTGTTCATAGATGCTTAACTTGCTGTTTTGGGGGCTGCCCCATTTATTTTATGTTTCATCTTGATTATTATAACTTCTCCTGATTTATAATCACTTCCTCACCTCTTCTCCACACTGGGCCAGGACGAGGTCTTCAGATGATCACCACTAAACATTTACTAATGAAATGAAAGTTACGTCTACATGGAAGGCCCGATCTGAACGGGATGTGTGTTTGAGATATAGGCAGGCGTTTCCTTAATTTGAAATGTGACTTTCGCTCCAATCATAAACCATAAGAATTTTCGGCCTTGTACAAACTGTTTGCTGTAGCACAGGTTGTTGTTCTGATCTTCTGAAGTGCTTTCACACGAAGGGCGATTTCCTCCTGGCGACTCTTCTTGGAGCTCTTGATCCCATCTCGGAAAAACGCACGTGTTCTATTCGACCTTGACCTTGGCCAACATGCGCACCGTGCGTTCAGCTGTGAATCTCTTCCCAACACAACATAAGTAGACATGGTTCTCCGGCTGCCTGACCACAAAATGATCAATGAAAAGAGGAGGAGGAAAAAAATGACTAGCTGAGGCTTTTATACACATTCATTGCTTCTAACGTGTGTCTGACAGCAAGAAAAATGCAATGTAACTACTCAGAGTGAGTGCGGCCACAGGGCTGTACAATGCTGGGGGCCCGAGGCTGGGCACCTTTACCCTTAAAACCAGAAAGCAAAATCCCACAGCCAAAGGAAACCAGCCCAGAAGTGAGCCCCCAGGAGTTTTTTTTTCTTTTTTTTAATATATATATACATTTTTAGAATATTCTGCAAATCCCGGGTTGAACAATAACAACAACAACAAAAAAAGGACAAACAGGCTTTAGACCCAAAACGTCCGTGTTCTCTGTCGTCACTTCTCAAGCAGCTCGGGGGATCGATCTCGCCACGCGGAGTGCACTGCAAACCGACTCCGTTAACACGGTCTTGGCAGAATAGCAGCACGGGGTTTGATATTCCATATTCATCACTTCTGACAATGTAAACCTTTCATAAAATAATAATTCTCTTAGAAATCGGAATCATTCAAAGGTCTGATCGTCCTGTTCCCTGAGGCCCGCCAGGGGAGGTCTGGCTTCATAGCATGGGGGTTCCTGCTCTCCCAGCGTGGGGTGCAAGAGCCACTGCATCTCAGGAGGGCCCTGAAAGACAGCCACGGAAAAGGGACCCCATGGCAGGAGGCAGGAGGGCTCTGGATGAGTCTACGTGGAGACAGCCCACATCGAGCAACTCTCTGAAGGCCAAACTGTCATCGCCAGAATTGAATCCCCTGGTCACTCTTCATCTGAATTTTCAACTGAATGAACCTCATGGGTTTAACCCAAACATGTATGCAATCCTAAGTAATGTGAGTTAAATTCTGATTAATGGGAGTTAAATTCTGAGGGACGAATGAACCCTCAAGGAACAAGGTCAAAGGGACAACAGATGCATCCTTCGCAATGAACAACTGTGTCGAGACACAAGCGCACGGGATCTGGTGGCCACGAGGCACTTCCTTGGCCAGCGCGCTCCAGGGGGTTCTCAGGGAGCTGAGACCCAGGGCTCGTCCTCGTCTTCTCAGAAAGCCTTTTAAAGAACTGAGAGACAACCATCTCAAATGGAAAAAAAAAAAAAAAGGATCACCTTTGCTAAGAAATAGTGTAGAGGCCATATAACTAAATACAATAATAAAAAAAAAATGCTGAGATGCATGTATTTTTTTTTGTTTTTTAAGCAGCTTCTGGAACATCAACCACAGCATTAAACACTGAACATAGTACATTCCAACGGTAATACGGATACATGGATATGATGCGATAATGCCACAGTTTTCATGCTTGTTTCAAGGCTTTTTGAACTCGGGAAAAAAAAAGTTCCTGGCTTATTAGCGGAAGCTATCACTTCTGTTTGCTACGTCGCTGCAGTTCCCCACCATTTTTTTCTTCTTTTTTCCTTTTTTCCTTTTTTCTTAATGCCCAGGACATACAGCTAATCCCCACATGCCACACCTGGAACTTCTGTTTTCCTTTGTCAAGTGTTCAGAGACAACCTGAACGGCCATCATAAGATAACGTTGGACACCGGAAATCCACAGACGCAAGTCCACGAATCCACGGCACCTCGTTTCCACGCTTCCTTCAGGGGTGACGACCCCCTTCCCCAAAGTCATTTAAAGCCATGCCTTCCACTGCACAGGCGGACGGGCAGCGCCTCGGCCCGCGCACACGCGTGCGGCCACACGGCTCCCAGGCGCACGTGCGTGTGTGTGTGTGTGCGTGTGTGTGTGTGTGCGTCCCTCCTTCACGCTTCCTCGGTGGTGGCACGCCCAGCCTTCGCCACCTCCCTCTGCTGGAAAAGGCACGGTGCCTCTCTGCCCTCGTCCCTCCATGAGGACAAACACCTCACACGTGATCAAAGTCTCAGGAGTGTTTTTCCCCAGGCTCCACGTGGAAAGGGACCCCCGGGGGTGCCAGGCCCGGGCCACGATGGCTCTTCCTCGCCAGTGGAACCCTCAGCTCTGTCAGCTTCCGGACACTGGGCGGCCACATGGCTCTTTTTATTTAAAACCCCTGGAGCAGGCCAGCGGGTGTCTGGGCCATCCCGGAGGACGCCCCCGCTGGCTGGGGCAGGTCGGGGCTGCAGACGGCGGCCTCCCACGGAGAAGCAGGCACTTGGAGGGCGGCCTCATGCTTCCGCGGGACCCCCGCCCTCCTGATGCCGAGGTCACGGCCATGCTCGCTTCCCGCATTCCAGAGGATTCTGTTTCATACGCAGAGCCAGGTTTTTGCTTTGTTTTGTGTTTTTTTTTTGTGTGTTTTTTTGTTTTTTTTTTTTTTTGAGTGGGGAGGAGCGTATCCAAAATATATGACTATACACATCAGGATTTAAGGTACTGGATGATATTGTATAAATTGCTAAAATGCTTCTCGGCACAATTGGTAGCTTAAAAAAATACTCTCCTATGGTTTAAGGGCATTTTGTTTTTTCCTGTCACCGTCCTTCAGGATGGCGATCGTGGCAGAGTCCGAGTCCATCTGAAGTTCCCGATCTCTCTCTTCCAACCGGGTAGGTACCATGTGAGCCGTGCGCGTGCAGAGTGCCCGCTCTTGGGGCCGGAGAAGAACGCGCTTCTCTCCAGGCGCCCGCCTCTCTCTGTGACGATGACAGCCCTCCCCCCCGCCATCCCCAGGGCAGAGAAATGCAAAGAAAATGAACACCTTCTTCTGAACCTCCAGCAGCCAGAACCCTGGCTCCTGGCACAGGCACGTCCTTTGTCAGCGTGGTCGCTCGTCAGACGACGAGTCAGTCCAACCAAGGACGCGGAACGCAAGTCCGCTTCGAGGCACAGGAGAGGCAGGTGGGGCCGCGCAGGTGGGGCTTGGCGGTCGGTGGTGGGGGGTGGGGGGGGGCGCGTTTCCAGAGATAGGATGCTCCATGGGACCGTCTTAAATAAATAAATCTTCTTCTCAGTTGTGTAAAAAATAAATGGTATTTCCCTTTGGCAGTAAATAGCTGATTCGACATTGAGCCTGAAAGCCGTGTTTGTTTTGTTTGTTTTGCTTGTTTCTGTTTTTGTTTCTATTTCTGTTTGCTTGCTTGCTTTTAGGAGACTATAGCTTGGTTTCATGGTGCTCACTGACAATGCATGTCGTCTACTGCTTTAGTGAACCTCTTGCATATGTGTTGGCGGCAGGCCCGCGGACTTCACTTGTGGCCCAGGTAGGCCCCCAGGCTGATGCAGGCTCCCACCAGGGCCAGGCTGAGCAGCGCCTTCAGGGACAGCCACGAGAAGTCGAACAGAGGCCGCATGTTGGGCCCGTACAGCTCCACGAAGGCGTCCTGCGGGGGACAGAAGAGGGGGAACAGAGTGAGCGCACAGCAGGCCACAGCCTCTGCGGGGGGCGGAAGGCACTCTGGCGGGGGGGCAAAGACTTCAGACCCACTCTTTCCCCTTCCATCCAAGCAACATTCCCTCAGACCCTCTGCCTGGGCAGGGACCACGGAGGAACGGCAGTGAGGGGAACAGATGAGAGGTTCCTGCCTCACGAGGCTGTGATCGGGCCGGGTGGGATGAGCAGCGAACACGACAAATGCATCATCCCGTGGATGACACCGCGGTACATGCTAAGGGGAAGGAAACGAAGCAGCAAAGGTTGTCAGGAATACGGGAGGCTTTGCAACTTTCGCTCGCATGGCTGTTCATAAAAACAGTTAAAACACCAACGGCCGAGCCTGGACTCCTTCGCTAGCTGCTTGCTCCGTGCCAGGCGCTCGTGACAAATGCCTCACGCGCATGACTTTATTCCTCACGCCTATCGTATGGGGCCATTGCATTTATTCCTGTTCTGTAGAGAAAACACACACACACACCCCTGAGATTCGCAGAGGTGGAAGCGTGTCGTCAGATCCACCCCAGGGCCCTCCCCTCCGATGCCCTCGCGGACGACAGGGGCTCTGCGAGTGTGGGGTCTGCCCGGGGTGCTGACGTGGCGGCACGCTGAGCCCCCGAGGGCAAGGACAGGGCGCTCCTGGGACAGAAAGCCGCCACAGGGTTTCTCCCAGGGGAGGCCGGACAAAGCTCTGCCTGTAACTCACGCGGTGAACGTCACGAAGCGTGTGGTCCTTTATGGGCAGATGGGCCACCAGACACACAACACAGGCCCCCCAAACCCCACGACAGCGCCGCAGCACAGGCCTCTGTGGGGTCTCACACCGATCCCGTCCCTGGCGTTCACGTCTCAAGATCTGCTGGACCCACGTAGCATCCGGACAACTCTCTAACCCTGTCGGAATGTGTAGGAATCGGCACACGAAATGCTTTCCCATGTGCTGTGGTTTACTCGGGCACCCCCACGACCCAGACACCGGGCACGGGGCTTCCCTGGGCGGAGACAGGAACGGGGTGGGGGGGACCTCTGGCCTTGCTGTGTGGGGGGTTCTGACGACCTTCTCAGCGTTTTCGTCCGTTTGGGGCAAGTACTGCAGGAGAGGGACCAGGAATCACCTTTGGGTGAATCTCCCCAGGGCCGGGTGTCGTTTTGGTACACGTAGGCGCGTAATGAACGTTTGTTCGATGAATGACTGACGTTTCCTGAGTGTAATCATTCGTGTGAGTCTATGTTTGGTATAACATGTCACCAAGGTGCTTACTCGGCCTGTTTGAAATGACTCCCTCTATATCCAACAACCTCTGGGCGTCGTGGAGTCGTCTTGAAGGGGAGAGTCTGGGGAACGTCCCACGTTATTACATATGGGCTTACACGATTATTTTTCATGGCTGAGTAGTATTCCACCAACATATGTCATGGATACATATGATGTGCTTTATTTAAGAAGTTCTTTATTTGGGTTGTTTTCAACTTTTGCTATTATAAATAGTATTATGACAGATCTTTTTACATAAATGTTTATCTATTTGTTCAGATGTGTTTTTTTTTTTTTAGACAAATTCCCAGCGGTGAAAGCACTTGACCAGCCATCAGAACTGCTTCCCCGAGTCACAAAGGGTTTCTGCTGAGCCGTCCTCACCCTCACAGGCTGCCCTGGGGGACAAAACTTCAGGGCAGTGGTTCCCACGGCAGGGGGGTCTTGCCTCCCAGGGGACATTTGGCAGTCATGATTTTGGGGGTTGGGGGGAGGTGCTGCTGGCATCTAGTGGGCAGAGGCCAGCAATAGTGTTCAACAGCCCACAATTCACAGCACAGCCCACCCCACAGAGATTACCACCCGCCCCAGGCACCGACAGTGCCAAGGCTGAGAAAGCCCGTGGAGAAAGGATTCTAAGAAACTCTCTCATTGTGGCCCACAGAGGACCCGACGGTCCATCCAGCGTGTCAGCAGCTTCGGTCACAGCACCAGGTTAGCTCCTTAGCCAACGAGGGGGTGGGTGGGTGCCCTGGGCCTTCAGATGCACTGGGTGATTCGCTTTTTACCAGGAGAGGGCGCAAGGGTTTTCTTCTTCTTTTTAAGTCTCTTCTTAAAACGTTCTAAATTTGAGCCTTAGCAAAGTGAGGCTCTAACAGATACAAAAGAAGTATGTGCTTGCTGCTCTTAGCACAAAGTTGCGGTCACAACCATGCTTATTTGTCGAGAGACGTACCGTCCCTATGTATGATCATATGATCAGGGATCCACGGGGCAGGGGAGGGAGAAACTCTGCCTCTTGCAAAGTATGCAGCCTGGCTGTGAATGTGTCACAGTGTCCCTCCCTCCAAGCTGCTCTCTCTGAGGGGGGTGGGAGAAGGGCTGGAACCACGAAGAGCCCAGCCAGAGCACACACCCCAAATCCCTCAGGGCACGGACGGGGCTGTCTGCAATCCAGCTTGACCTTGAGAAGACTTTATAACAGGGGCTACGACACTGGCATCGGACCTTTTGGACCAGGAGTCACCCTGAGGAAGCGGAGGAAGCAGGGACCGACGGCTGGCGTTTCTCCCCTGTCTGCCTGGCGCACAGTCCCGGGGGGCAGAAGAAATGCCCCCTCCACGTACCTCTTCCCCTCTGGGGCTGGAATAATCTCCTCCTCGTGACCCCCGTGCCCTCACGCACTTAACCGTGCTTCCAACACGCCACTGCTGATATGCACGTGAAGAAAACCATTTCCAGAGTGGGGTGAGCTGCGGGGGCATCTCCTGACCCCAAAGAATGAGCACCCAGGCGCTGACACAGGCCCCCGGGGCCCGAGAACCGCTCTGGACTTGGGGGAGAGGGTCGGGGTGGAATCCCAGCCTTGCCATTTTATGGCTGATGATGACCTTGAACGAATGAGCCTACCCTGAGAGCCTCATTGATTTCACCCGTAAAAATCGGTGCTTGTGAAGATGAACGTGGGTGACTCAAAGCCGCTTGTCGACGCGGCCCGTAACGGGAATTCGTGGATGTACAGCCTCACTCCCCTGTGTGCACCCTCCCGCAAAACTGCCTCTGACGCCCGCACCCAGCCGCCCGCCACAGGGCTCACCGAGTCCCCGGGCTACAGAGGTGCCGGGCGAGCCCCCTCTGGGGAGTCGGCTTCCGGCTCTGAGATGCTTGGTGACGTCTACAGAAACTGTGACTTAAAAGACACACGTGGCATGTCCTGGCCCAAGACAGAAGTGAAGAAACGACGCCATCTACACCGTCTCATAAATCCAGAGTCAGGCCGTAGGGCCGAGGGGTGCCACGAACCTCCCTGGCAGGCTGGATCCCCTGAGCTCTGCCCGTGTACGTTCCCGAGTGCAGAACAGAGCCTGGGGCGTCAGGACCCACGGCCCCCGAAAGCTACCTCCGTAGAGTTTCCCTGCGCCTTCAAACATCCTGATTAGGGCGATTTCCGAAGTCTGTTTGAACAGCCTGTCATTATTTGTTTAAGTCTGAGAGCTGTTTCAAATAAACACACGCTCTTTCTGCGCATGAGAAGCAACCAGGAGGGAAAGGGAAAACCTGGGCCGTGGGCGGGCGGTTCGGACAAAACCCCAGTCCGCGTGTCCGGGAGGCGCCAGGCCCTCGCTCACGGTGGGCCCCGCAGCGGCTCCGCCTGGTCAGGGGTGCGCTCAGCACGCTCCCCGGGGAGGCCCCCTCTGCTGCTGGCCCCCACGTCAGAGGGGAGACAGGCAGCGCCCCCAGCTCCCGACGCTCGTTCGCAGACAGCCCCCCACGGCTCCCAGCTAGGAGACCACGCATGGTGGCCGGGGCCCGAGGCCCCCCTGGCCTGCATGACGGGGCAGGACGGCCAAGCTCGCGGCCCCAGCTCCTGCCGCAGGGCTGCGCGTGAGCCAGGGAGGTGCTGTGCAGAGCAGACCCGACTCCGACTCTGAGCTGGGGGGGGGGGGGGGGGCGATGGCGGCAAAGTGTCCCCGTACCTCCCCAGTGCCGTGGCCCTTCCTGCTCCCTGCTCCACCTCGTGCCTTCCCTCCCCCGCCGCACACACGTGCACACGCATGCGCTCATGTGCACACATGTGCACCCACGCACATCCACATGCACACACATGCACCCATGCACATCCATATGCACACACGCACACATGCGCATCCATATGCGCACACACATGTACCCACATGTGCACACATGCACACGGACATGCACACGTGTGCACACATGCACACACATGCACTCGTGCACACATGCACACACGTGCACCCACATGTTCACAGTGCGCACACACATGTACACAGCACACACATATGCACACGTGTGTGCCCATGCACACCGACATGTGCACATGCACGCACACACATGCACCCACACGTGCACACACACACACACATGTGCACACACACACGCCTCCCTCACAGCGCCCCACCCTCCAAAATCTTTTTTGCTCTTCAGAGCCATTTCGAAAAGTTCTATTTAAACCCGATTTCAAATAAAATGAAATTTAAAAACAAATGAATCCGAGGGGCCAAACTGCAAAAGGGTGGGGCCGAGCTGACCAGCCCGGGTGGGGGTAAGGGTGGGAGTGGGGGTGGGGGCCCCCAGGCTCTCAGACAGCGCAGACACCCCCAGGTCGAGGCAGCATAAAGAAAGACCTTGCACGTACGACGATGAGTGTCCAAAGCCTTCCAAAGACTGTCCTTGCTTTTTAAAATCAATTCCCCTTCCAGTTATTTAGCTTGCAAAAATAATGAAATGCACAGGTTGTTTGTAATAGTTAAAATCTAAAAAGAACTTAAAATCCGAAAAGACCGGTTAAATACGTCACGGCACATCCAGACTGTGGGATGTGGTTCGGCCGTTAAACGCGGTTCCCTCCGTGTACCGGCAAAGGAAGACGCTCCCGGCGCCAGACGGGGTGACGCGGGTTCACGGGTAAACCAACGTGTCTGCACGTGTGGGCGCCTGCCTGGCTCGGCGCCGGTTCTCGGACGCTCGGCCGTGGGGAAACGTGACACGGTGCGGTCAGCGCTGAGAAAATGAGACCAGCGGCAGCCCCCGAGCTGGCTGTGGGTACGGGCATCGCAGGATCGGGGAGGAGTCTGAGGAGCTTACGGCCCGGGGAGAGAGGGCCCCTCCGGGCCCACAGCTGCAGCGAGCGAAACCGAGGCTCGCGCCACTGTGCCCCGCACGGGGCAGGCAGGCCCCGTCGGCCAGCAGGAAGTCAAGCACCGCCATCGGATGCCTCTGACAGCTTCCACTTCTTCGGGGCTTTATAATTTCGTCTCCGTGGGGACCACCTCCCTCGCGACAACGCCGAGGATTAGGGGAGGAAAAGGAACAGGGCCAGCCCGAGGGACACACGGCGTTGGGCGGGAAGGCCAGGCTCAGATCCCCAGCGCTGGCTGGTGTCACGGAGCCTAAGAAAGGAATGAGCTCGTTTCTCAGAGGTGAGGCGTGAGGGCGCTGAACGGGGAAAGTGAATTTCTTACAGTGGGTGCCAATGAGTAGCCCAGAGGTGGAGGCGGCCAGCAGGGCTGGGCTAGGCTTACTCTCCTGCCATCGTGCCTCGCGGGCTGGTCCCCCTACCTCACCGGGTGGCCCCTCCCCGCCGCCCTCGGTGTACCTCCTCCCACCCTGGCCTTCCTCTGTACCCCAAACCTGACCGCACCCCTCCCCCCCCAACGGCAGCCTCCTCTGTCCTTCCAAGGGTCGCTGGAGACGTCCCCTGGCACACTGGGCCGGTGCTGCTCGGTGAGCCCTCACAAGCACCTCGCACTCCCTCACTCTCGGTCCGATGTCCTCTCTGTCGCTTTTCATGCCGACTCCCCAGAGCCACCACTTGTCTCTCATGGTTTAGCAACTGACGTCCCCTCCTCCTTCTCTGAGAGAACCGGGGCCCCTGGATGGGAATGGCTGCGGCTTCCTACCCCAGAACACTGTCTGACTCGCATCTCCTCCACCCGACCTTCCCTGGTCCGTTTCACCCTGCCCTCTTAACTCCCGCCGGCTCCCGATGCTTCTGGAACCTTCCTCCGACACCTGCCCCTGCTTTCTTTCAGCTACAACTTCAACTTCATCCTTCCCTTGGTCTCTTTTTCCCTTAGCATATAAAAAAACATTCAGATTTCCTTGGTAGGAAGACAGGCTTCTGAGTTAATCCTTTGAAGGCAAGGAGCTGGGGTAGGGGTATTTATCCACTGAGACAAATTTAAATTAAAAAAGGAAATTCAGATTTCCTCAAAACCACCAAGCTGACGCAGGGTTCCTCCCCAAGCAGTGCCTTCTCTCTCCTCGCTGTCCTGGACGAGCCGCTAACCCGCCCTCATCCGCACCCTCCCAACCCTCACGCTGACCCACGTGGCCTGGCTTTCTCCTGCACCTGCCAGGGGCCTCCGAGTACCCAGCACGCGGCTAGATCCACCAGACGCTTCTCAGGTGGATTCCTACTGGGTGCCGATGCCCTGGGCACCGAGCCCACGGAGGGCCTCCGCCCGCGGGTGTATCCCTTCTCCGCCGCCTTCCCCGACCCGTCTCCTCTGCCGCCCCGACGGCCACCCCACCATGCTCCTTGGGCTTCTGTGTGCACTGCCCGTCTCCTTCTCCTCTGCCCCACCTCCTTCCCTCTCCTCGTCTTAGATTCTGCCCTCTGATGATGTCTCCGAAACCTTCACACCCAGCCCCGCCTGATCCTCTGGCTGCCAGGCCAGGATCCCAGTGGCTCTCTCTGAGATGTCCCCCCAGAACTTACGACGCAGCCCGCCCCAAAGCGAAGCCGGCACGGTCTCCCCCAGCAAGCCCGCCCCACCCCGCCTCCTGGGTTCACGGCGCCCACACTGTGAAGTAAACCTACACCCTGAGGGTCCTCTGGATGTTCCCCCTCTCCCTCACCCTCCACTCCGCCATCCATTCATCCATCCATACTCTTAGGCTGAATTCCTCCAGAAGCGACTCAGAGACAAAGACTAGCATGTAATAAGCAGTTTACCTGGGAGGGGATGGCAGGGAACATGAGTGGGGATGGGGGGGGCGGCGGGAAGTGAGACAGAAAAGGGAAAGGAACCCCGCATTACCTTAGCAAGCGAGCGGCTGCTGCTGGACACCGGAACTTCATCCTGTGGCAAAGTTGGGGTGCAGCGCAGACAACGCCCCTCGTCTTACTCTGCTCAGGGCCCCCAGAGACCCACAACTAAGAGTCACGGGCTGAGGGCTGCTCCCCAGCAGTTCTGGCCGGTCAGGGGGCTCCCGAGGCCAGAGGGGGAAGCCCTTAGGGGACGAGATGCAGACGCTGCACCTTCTGTAGCTGGGGGTCAAGCCGGACAGGCCTGAAGCGGTCAGGGCAAGGGGACTCGCAGGACAGGACACGCGCCGCACGCCTGCCGATCCCCGACACCTGCTCTCCCCAGCGTCCCCGCTGCGATTTCCCGCCTCGCCTCTCTGCCTCTGCCTCCCGTCTACGACCCCTCTCCACCCCGCAGCCGGAGCGACCCGCTCAGACCCAAGCTGCCCCTCCCATGCTCGGGCCACGTTCTTTACCACCGAGGACCCGGGCTCTGGCCCTGGCCTCGCGATCTCTGGCTCAGCCCCTGCCACGGGAAGGTGGTTAACTCTGGTTCCCTCGGGGGACAACTTTCTCCAAGGCCCTGGGCTGAGTGAAACCATCCCACGCGCTTCCTGTTAGTACCTGAGCATCATCTGTCCACCTGCCTCTCTTCTGCCACCCTCTATGAGCACCTGGAGGCGAGGAAACCTCATTCTATTTATCTCCGAGTCCCCGGAGCGTGTGTCTGTCCCATGTGAGGCACTCAGCGAATGTCTGTGGAACTGAAATAAACTGATTTCTTTTCCTGTAGAGCAGGTTTGCTAAATGTATCTTAATAGATGACATTTTTTTTAAGAGGGGAGGGTGTTCAAAGGTCAAATAAATAACAGGCTCAAATAAAATTCAGTCGTCGTTTTTTTTTTTCCCCAGCAGACTCGTCTTCCTATGAGGGGATGATGTCCAGACAAATCAATCAGTCAGCATCTATGCCATACTGGTCGTTAAAATATTCTGAATCACACCCTGCCTGTACGCCTTGTGAGCCTCCGAGAGAGAGGGAGAGAGAGAGAGAGAGAGAGAGAGAGAGAGAGAGAGAGAGAGAGAGAGAGAGAGAAATTGTGTAGCATTTTCCAAACTCATTTGACCATTTAGCCCTCTGTCAGGGCGAGGCCTGCTGGGTTATGAAGACACACTTCGAAAACACTACGTGGGCGCCCCTTGTACGGGACAGGGAAGACGCGCAGGGGTCCCAAGCTGCTTGTCACCGATGGGAACACAGAAGCCCCTTGTGGTACCCAGTCGTCCTGCATTCCCATGAGCCTGTCACGCCCGTGCTGTCTGTGGCTGCTCCAACCCCTGGCCCCCTGACACGCACTGGCCACGACCCCGGTCGTGCTGGGAGAAACGGGGAGCAGGGAGGGAAGGAGGGAGGGAGACAGACAGACACATGCACGGCAGAGCGAGGCCCCCCGCCTCCCCCCGCCCCCCGCCGAAGCCAAGGAAACGTCATTCTCTTGACACCAGCCGTGCCTGAGATCAAAAGGGGAAGCGAGCAGCCGCGGGCTGCCGGGAGCGTGGCCCGCAGAGCACACGCGAGGAAGCGAGGCCTTTCTTCCACCTGAATGAAGCAGCTGGGCAGGAAGTGACTCCATTTCCCCCCTCATCATTGGCCGGGCAGGATTTCCTCTGCAGCCACGTCGTGCTGCGTGAGTCCTGAGGGCTCCGTCCACAGATCGGAGCCACCGCGGCAGTTGCAGGCTCGTGTCCCCTGCGGCTCTTCCTCCCTCACCCCCACCCCCCACCACCCCCGACTTTACTCCCAAAATACTGATTCCGGGTTTAGGGGGAAAAGGACAGGGATAAAAACAACCCTTCGCATGTAACTGAAGGACGCACAGCTGCCTGCCCTGCCCAAGCAGCGGGACGCCCCCCCTCCCAGGCTGGCAGGGCCACCCCCAAAGTCACCTCTAGTGAGAGGGCTGGATCCTGGAGGGTCTCTGAGCCCCCACGGGGGTGGGGAGTGGGGGAGGGGCTAGCGGAATTACAGGCCAACGACATAAAATGAAACCTCATCTAAGGGTCATCTGGATGGAACTAGACACCTGCTAGAGAAATGGCAGGAGATGAAAAACCCAAACAGAACAAAACCCCAAACTTGCCCGCCCACGGCAGGCAGTGGGTCTAGGGACACTGGGGTGTACTTTGCGATGCAAATCAGGCTGAGGATGCAAATCAGGCAGAGGCCCTGGCAGCTGGGAAATGGGGTGGGGGTGGGGGTGGGGGGGACGGGAGGCCCAAACAGCTCCTTCCCTTCCTGAGCAGGGCGCAGTCTGAAAACAGTTCGCAGGGGAGTCTGAGGCTGCAGGGGACCCCACAGCCTTGGAGCAGGGTCAGAGGCCGCCTAAGCCAGGTCAGAGGCCACCTGTCCCGTCCACCTGCCGGAGGAGAGCTGAGCCAGAGCTGCCTCCGGCAGGTGGGACGTGTCCCCTGGAGGGAAGCCCAGAGGAAAATGCCCACTCTCCGAGCCATGCCAGTACTGCAGGGAGAGGAGACTCAGCCCCCAGTGGCTTAGGTCCCTCCTGCCAGGAGGTGCCAACCGCCCAGTGCTTTGAAGGACAACGGACCGTCGGTAGAAACGCGCATGCAACGCACCTAGAGCCAAGTCTGCTAAAAATACATCAGGGATTGTGCTGGCTGCTTCATCACGTGCTGTTCGGTCCGTCATAACCCAAAGCAGGAGACCCTACGGCCGTTATCTATACCAGCCCTTGGAATCTCATCTGGCAGGTGCCAGATTCACTCAGGAACCAGACAGTTTTATCAGGTGCCAAGGAGTCTTAAAAAGCCAAACCAGGCAGGCCCTGCCCTAGAAGGCCTGCTCGGGAATGTTCCCAGGCATTCACAGCAGCTTGAAGGGGCGTGAGCGTCTGCTCGGTGCTTTCAAAGCACTGTGTGTGTGTGTGTGTGTGTGTGTGTGTGTGTGTGTGTGTGGTGAGGGCAGGGGTGGGGGGTGCATTATCCATGGATCCTGCAGGGTCCTGGGGAAGACGGAAGAGACGAGACAGCTGACCTCCCTGTACGGGTGGCTTCTGCGGGACCCTGCCTTGAGCGCTTCGACTTGAAAACACAGCTTCTCCGTTTTGCTCCCTTACCTTCCTCATTCCACGACCTTCTTTTGGCTCCACGCCTCGGAGGGGCCCGCAGCTTCTGGTGCTTGGCCTTTTGGGGGGGGGGTGGGGCTTACACTATTTTCACTGTTTGGCACAATGTCACTTTATGTCGAGCAAAGAAGGTGTAATGATTACAGCTCCACAATAAAAAAAAAACAAGTAGTCCCATTAAAACCATCAGAACAGGCAAAGATTTGAACAGACACTCACCTAAGAAGATACACCCTTGGCCAAGAAGCTCAAGAAAAGGCCCTCGACATCATTCGTCATCAGGGAAATGCAAACCAGAGCCACGAGAAGGAATCCCTTCATACCCGCGAGCGCGGCTATCGTGTGAGAGACGGACAGTAACAAGTGCTGGGCACGGAGGAAGGGGAACCGGGGGCCTCAGCAGCTGGTGGGGGTTGGAATGGGTGCGGCCACCGTGCAGGCCAGTGGCAGCACCCCAAAACACGGAACGGGCACCGCACAACCCCGCCGTTGCCCTCCTGGATGGACGGACGCCCAGGGTCACCTGGGCGAATCCGTGTTCATACACCACTCGTGCACGGATACCCACGTCGGCATCGCCCCCAAGGGGCCGGAGTGGAAACCGGAGTGTCTGTCGGGGGACGGAGGGGGTGCAAGGCGGTGAATCCACACGCAGGAAGGTCGCCCGGCCCGGAAAGGGGCCGAAGCGCCGAGGCCACGCGGACGGACGGACGGACGGATGGACCTCCGCTGTGCTTGGGGGAAGTGGGAGGATGTCCATCACCAAAGGCCATGCCGAGCGATTCCACTGACGGGAAACGTCCAGAAAAAGCAAGTAAGTCCACAGGGGCAGCGGCAGCTGTCGGGGGCCGGGCGAGGCGGGGAGGGGCAGTGGCTGCTCCTGGGCACAGGGCTTGCCTTCTTTTTTTTTTTTTTTGAGTGAGAAAGTTCTGGAAGAAGATAATGGTGAAAGTCGCACAACCCTGTGAAATACTGAAAACCGATCGATCCCTTTAAATTGGACCTGATGTCATGTCAGTGAATTTGCAAAACTTGACTGCATTTCTTGCACTGTAGGAAGAAGGGGACAAGACTATTTTTATAGGGCAGGCCCTGGGCAGAACGGCTCGCCTCTGCCGACTTCCGCTCACAGCCGTGGGAGACGGGACTCTCGTCGCACAATTTTTATCCTCCTTTTAACGGGCACTTTAAGACGCACGAGGCGGGTGAGAACGGGTCTGGGTGAGGAGCTGGGACGGCGGCGGAGCGCTAACCCAGCCGAGGACCTCGCTCCTCGCCCCCGGCCTTCGATCTCCCCGCTCCGAACACCTCGCCGGCCGCCGAGCCCCGAGGATGCCACCTCCGGGCGGCCGCCCTGGGCCGACACGGTGAGCGAGCTGCTTCTCTCTCTTTCCCTGTGCGTCTCTTACGACCTGATTTCAGATGCTCTGATGCACGTCAGAGGCTGTGTCTCTCCGACTGCGGTGAGTGACGGATCTGGTCTCTGGGGGAAGGGCGGGACAGCTGTCCCTGCCATGCTCTGGCCTCCGGAACCCCCCCTTCTCCCTGAATCCACAGGAGCCCCCCGTTTCTGTGGCATGGGGGCCGTGCAGCCATGGCCCCCGCAGTGCCCGTGTGCGTCTCCGCTCTCCATGCAGGCACTCGCCCCACAGAGCCCTCGGCCTCTCACGCCGACGTCCGTGCAACCTGGCGACACCCGTGTGCCCCAGCGTGGGGAGCGGGTGGGGCGCTCGGCCCCTCCTCGGGGTCGGACGGGGCTCTCCACCGCCTGAGGGGGGACTGGGGGTCCCCGGGGGGACTGGCGTTTGGAACAAACGCATCCACCCACTGTTCCTTCTCCGGTCTGGAGTCATGGGCAGGGCGACTCTCAGCGCCTGGCCCCCGGGCCAGTGTCCGTCCCGGCCTCCGGGCATGTGAGCACGGAATCCATCCCTCCGTGCCTGGCCTGGCGACAGGTGACCGTCACCCTGCGGGGGCGCCGTCCGGGCAGCGCAGGGCCAAGGTGCTCGCCCCTCTGACGGCCGCTGCAGGAGTTCGCATCTGAGAGCAGATGCGTACTGAGCTCTGCAGCTCGGCCCTAATCGCTGTCATCAGGACGCTGCCACTGGGGGTCGGGGGGCTGGGGGCGCAGGGAGCAGGGCGGAGAGCCTTCATCGACTCAGCGTGGAGGGCCCAGCGTCTGACGCGCACTGGTTTAAATCAGCAAGCGTTGATGGAGGTGGGCGGCGGTGAGCACAGCGGAGAGCCGGCGCCCCTAATGGGAATGTGCTGACAGGGGCCTCAGAGCCGGCGTGGGGTGTGTCAGCCTGAGGGGGCGCCGAGCAGAGGGGGTTCGTGGGGCTGGCGCCCCAGAGGACACTGCCAGGCTCCCGGCCACGCTGGTGCGACACTCGCCTTTAGGACAGCCGGGAGACCAGCACGGGCATCTTTCCTGGGTACCCCACGCCATGCGGGTCCCAGCCCCGGCCTCAACCACGGGCTCGGACACCTGCCCACAACCAGACCCCCGCCCCGGAGGGCGCTGCTCCCTACGTTCGGTCTGCGGCAGATAAGCTGCAGACTGCTTACCCCCCTCCCCCGCCCACGGGCTGTTAACAGCTTGCTCAGAAGCACCCGAACACTGTTCTCAGCTCCCCTAGTTCTGCAGCCTGCGAGTCTGTGTGACGACGGGTCAAGGGGACCGGCGTGATCCCCGAGCTGCTTATGGGGTACGCCTGTCCCCCAGACCACGGACGCCCTGAGTAACAGAGGAACGGGTGTACGGCCCTCGCCGGGGGACGAGCTCGCTCAGGGGGTTCCAGATGGGCGTCCTACAAAAAAAATCTGCTTTCACTTTGTACTTCAGGATGGAGTTCAGTTCACCTGGGAAGACTCGGCGTGAATGAAAACAGATGCACTGCCAGGCGCGCGGCCCGGCGCCCTGAGGACCCTCTTCCTCCCGCTGGAGAGGGTCTTCCTGTGTCCGGGGAAGGCACAGCCCTCTCCGTCCCGAGGAGACGCGGGCAAGGCCCCCGTGGTCGGCTCTGCAGTTCCGGATCCAGGCTCGCGAACGCACGGAGGCGACCCGCCGGGCGCGGCCTCTCGTTCGCGTGGCCGGTTCCTGGGAAGGGCCTGTGACAGCGCGAGCTCGCTCTCTGTGGTCAGCACAGGGCCTTACGCCCACACAGACAGAGGGAGAGACAGAGCGAGGGAGACACACGGACAAGGAGACAGACGCACAGAGACAGGCTGGGAGACAAGACAGAGATCCCGAAAGCATCTGCGGGAAAGCTTCGCGGGAACGGAGGGGCTGAGGGCGTCATTCACAGCACAGCCTCCGGGGGTGCAGCTGACGGCTGGCGGGCCTGATACGAGGGCTCCCTCTCGCCACGGCGCCAGCCTGCTGAGGACGCCGGCAAGGTCAGGGAGAGACGTGTGTGCGCTGAACGAGACCTGGCGCTTAGAGGCGCCGCGGGCCTGGGAGCCTGACGCCCACGCGGCTGCCACACGCTCGCTCAGACACACCTGCCGCCCACGGCGGCTGCCGCTCGCTCAGACACACCTGCCGCCCACGGCGGCTGCCACACGCTCGCTCAGACACACCTGCCGCCCACGGCGGCTGCCGCTCGCTCAGACACACCTGCCGCCCACGGCGACTGCCACACGCTCGCTCAGACACACCTGCCGCCCACGCGGCTGCCACACGCTCAGACACACCTGCCACCCATGACGGCTGCCGCACACTCAGACACACCTGCCGCCCACGGCGGCTGCCGCACGCTCGCTCAGACACACCTGCCGCCCACGGCGACTGCCACACGCTCGCTCAGACACACCTGCCGCCCACGGCGGCTGCCGCTCGCTCAGACACACCTGCCGCCCACAGCGACTGCCACACGCTCGCTCAGACATACCTGCCGCCCACGGCAGCTCAGACACACCTGACGACCACGGCAGCTGCTGCATGCACGCTCAGACACACCTGACGCCCACGGCAGCTGCCGCACGCTCAGACACACCTGATGCCCACAGCGACTGCCGCTCGCTCAGACACACCTGCCGCCCACGGCGGCTGCCACACACTCGCTCAGACACACCTGCCACCCACGGCGGCTCAGACACACCTGCCGCCCACGGCGGCTGCCGCACGCTCGCTCAGACACACCTGCCGCCCACAGCGACTGCCACACGCTCGCTCAGACACACCTGCCGCCCACAGCGACTGCCACACGCTCGCTCAGACACATCTGCCGCCCACGGCGGCTGCCGCTCGATCAGACACACCTGCCGCCCACGGCGGCTGCCACACGCGCGCTCAGACACACCTGCCACGGGCAGAGCACCGCCTGCGAGACCCGCCTGCAGGAGGAGGGGCTCCCATGCCAGCTGGCTGGACCCCAGTGGCATCTGAACCGCACCCGAGAGCTTTGCGACACCTGCTGCCCTCAGCTAAGGGGCAGGGCAGGACGTTCATGGGCGCACCTGGCAGGCCAGCGGTTAGTGCCCTCACCCACACGCATGGTCTGACGGCTCCCGCCACCGCTGGCACCTCGGAGAGGGTCAGCTCACGCTGATTTCAGTGATGCAAACTGCACAGACACCTGCTCTGGGCACGGCACTGCGCTCATCGCCTGGGGGAAACGCAGGGGATCACGGCGTCTGCGTGAGCGCGAGCCCTCTGGGCCCAGCATAGCGCCTCACCCAGACCGAGGATTCGTAAACGCTCTTCCAGCGGGATGTCCCAGAGGCGGCAGCTAATCTCACAGAAACACCGTCCCCACCTCAGGTCACGGGAGGCAGCTTGAGCCTGGGCTGGCGAAGCCTTCGGAATGAACTCTGTGTCAAGCAAAGCATTATTTCCACCAATCGTTATTTCCCTCGGCCAAGTGTGTGGACCTTAAATCCATGCGCACGACGCTTTTCATCATAACAGGGGTGCCAACCTCAGATGGCTCCTGCCAGCTCTGAGCGGGGGCTTCTTTCACGCGTGTGGCCTTGGCCGCTGTGGCTCAGAACTCTCTCTGGACGTGTCTGCATCAGGCGACCCAACCGCGGTCAAATCATTTATCCAAGTATCTGTTTAGTGTCTAAGTCTGCAATGGGGACAGAGAACAAACGTGCTAAACCCCGTGAGGGGGCCCTTCCAAACGCACAGGAGAGCCTGGGCTCAGAGAGGTCCCGTAACTCGCTCAAGGTCACACAGCTCAGAGCGGAAAGGCTGCGATTTGAATCGAGGACTGAGCAACTCCCGTGGCAAGGCATGCACTGTGCCAACTACTCTTCGCTTCTCCTGTTGGATGCGATCCGGACCTTGAGGCGACAATCCGGAAAGGCAGGAAGCCACAGAGAAAGCCTGGGGGTGACAGGGAAGGCTCGGGAAAGGCTCCAAGCTCGGAAGGTGGCCGGAAGACACAGGAAGTTAGAAGAGGCCGAACCTGGCTCTGCGAAAGGGGAGGAGTGTGGGGACGGCATTTCAGGGCCATCAACCGTGGCGGGTCCTGGCATGGGCTCGTGCACCCAGGCCAAGCGAGCATGGCTACCACACCAGCAAGACGCCCGCGTGCCCGCAGGGAAAGAACGGGCCACGGGTACCCACGCACACGCGCCCCGATCCCGCGTGGGTCACGGGACCCCGCGCACACGCGCCCCGACCCCGTGTTGGCCATGGGACCCCGCACACAAGCGCACAGACCCCGCGTGGGCCACGGGACCCCGCGCGCACCCGCCCCGATCCCGCGTGGTTCTCGGGACCCCGCGCGCACCCGCCCCAACCCCGCGTGTGGCCCTGGGGAGCCCTGTGTGTTGACCCTGGAATCCGACCCCGTACACACCACCTCGAAGGCAACTAAAAATGCCACCGCGAGAGGCACACAAATCCCAAAGCTGCAACTCCCTCCGCGGAATTCCGAAAAAGCCCTCCAGCTTCCCGGGGCCGCTTCTCGGGCGTTCTCTGGGACGTGGAGGAGAGCAAACTGTCCCTGAGTCACAGACACGAGCCAACGTGAGGCCGACTCAGAGCGCTCAGACAGACGACCAGGAGCCTCTGCAGCAGGATTTCGGTCCCCCAGGGTTCTCTGCCCAGTGGTTCCCGCTACATCTAAGAGCAGCTGTGTCCCCAGCGGGCGGGGACAGTAGGGGCTGCCCACCGCGGGCAGGGCCGCCGTCCTCACCCTGCTCAGCCGCCGGCCACCTCCGGGCTCCCCCTCGGGCATCACCCGTCTCGTGGCCAGGAACAGTTTCTCTGCTGACGTCAACGGGGAGAATTTTCATGATCTCACAAAGCCGGGGACCTTTAATTCCCAGGACGAGCCCACAGAGCATTCTACAAGACACTATCAGCTCGCTGGGTATTTAACGCTTTCATGTCTGGCGTGTTTCTGGAAGGGTGGGAGTCTGCGGGTGCATGCTGACCACTGCTGTGAGGCTGACCAGCCAGAAACACCCCAACAGCTCAGGAACTGCCACCGAGAGGGCCATGTCCAGGGTGATCGGTGCCTCCCAAACGCAGACGCGAAGACGGGCGGGTGAAGGCAGAGTGGCGGGGGCCTCAGGGACCTCCCCCTCCGGGGCACCCCAACTGCACTGCACCACACACAGGACACCCCTCTCCCATCCCAAATCCTTTCCCCCCAAAATTCCCGCTGTTCCTTTTATTCTTGTGTCTTTTGCTTTGCTTTCCTGCTCCCTCCTCGTCCTGCACTTTATCGATGGACGTTCATTCTGCAGCTCCGACTTTGTCCCTGGTCTCCCCGTGTCTGCCTCTCCCTAGGACAGGCAGCTCTGAGTTGCCAGGAAGATGGCGACCCCCAGCTTCTCGGGCGTGTGGAGGGGCTGCCCGCTGGCCCAGGGATCTCCCGAAGGCCCTGCAGCCATGAAATGGGTGCAGCCACACTGCGGGGGGAAAGGACCCTGGCCGTGGGCGCCGATGGGAGAATCTGGGCCAGGCCTGGTACCTGGCGTCCTTGTGGTCACCTGACCGGGGTCACCTGACAGGATGCCAGGCCTGCCAGCCCGGCTGAGGTCGGAGCCACATGCTTGCTCCTCCAGCCTCCACTCACGCTCGGGGGGTGAGACACCCACGACGCAGTGACAGGACGACTGGAGCAGGTGCGTGTCACACCGATGTCTCACGGTCGGGTTTTCCTGGTGCGTTTTCATCTCCACCAAATTCCTGAAATCCCTCAGTCTTACAAATGTACGTGCTTCTCATTTCCATTTAAACCTGAAACCTCACTTAAATGTCTTCAAAGGTAATCCTAACCTACTAAAACAACCTGAAAAACTCCCCTCTCCCCGCCCAAAATTAGGGTCATTCTGCATGCACGTGAGAGATTTGAGAACTATCAGACTCCGGGCATAAACTCATAGTTGATGGAGAACAGATTCGAATAGGTTAAGTTTCACTAACTTGGTATATCAGTGGGAAAGAGTAAGTTTATTAAGGGTAGTATTAAATGTTAAAAAATTATAATTTCACTGCCATCGCATCTAGAAGAATATCAATAACAAAGTTAAGAATCCTGGGTTTTAATGTCTGACAGGGGAACAGACTCTTTCCGGGGTGAGAGCCGGAGCAGAGCTGTCTGTGACTCAGCTCCGAAGCCTGTCACGTCAGCCCCGACGGACACCCGTGTACGTCCGTGTGCTCTGCTACCCTTGGCCACGACACAGTCCGCGCAGGGGGCACCCTGGGCGGCCCGCGTGCCGACTGCTCTCGGCCGAGGCCCTTTCCTTGCGGTCAAGGGAGTCGGTCATCTCTCCAGGTTTCAGGAACCTCACCTGTGACAGGATGAGAAGGCCCCATGCGTCCTCTGAAGGCCCTTTCCGTTTCCACGTTTACCCAACTCCCAGATTCTGGGACTCCGTTTGGCGTTTGCACATCGGAAACAGGGACGATAAAATGGGTTAAGTAAACTGGTCGGAACAGGTGACTCGGGCCTTCGGGGTTCCCACGGGAAGCCCCAGAACCGCCACGGCCTCTGTTCTGGGTGCGAATGGAGCCCCGAATCCCGGAGCTGGTTTTACAAAAAAGAACCTGGCAGGACCGCCCTCAGGGGAAGCCGGGAACGTGCCTGATCTTCTAGACATCGAAAGGGCAGGTGCCCAAACCATCACCGCACCAGAAACGAGAACCCCGGGCGGGCCTTCCTACAGCCCCAACTCCCTGCGCCGGCTCAGGGACCCACGCCACAGCTAGTGGGGACGAACGTCCAGGTGGAACGAAAGCCACATTTCCATGACACGGAGATGGTTTTAAAAACGCTCAAGAGACGCCTTTCCTGGATGTGTCCTACTTACCACTCGTAATTAATATATGCACGAGCGGCAACTTTTCAGTGATAAGTCAATAATACGCTTTCTCAGATAACGGGGTCACGTGTCCCCTCCAGATGGCCACGCTATTCCTTTCCGGCCCTCCGGCATGTCTCAGGCCCCCTCAAACGGAAACGTTCCACCCTTCGGTCTCTTCCCAGAATACTTCCCCCTCTCCCGCTTCTGGAAATTACAGAGAAAGTCCATTCAGTCATCTTCGGGTTACCACACCGTGATGAATTTGTTTTCCAAGCTTCAGAAATCATCATCGCACTGCCTCCTCTCCACCCCCATCCCCTCCCATTCAGATACCTCTTTGGATTCACGACCACCTTGGCATGGATGGGGAACGAGGACCCGGCCTTGTCTGGAACCAAAAGAGAGGAATATCCACTTTCTCTCTCTCTCTTTTCCATTTTTATTAAGACAGTATTTTTTTTTCCCCTCTTAGCTGGATGATGTAGACTTTTAACATTCCAGGAAAAAAGTGTCCGTGATATGCAAGTCATAATAAAAGAAAAATCAAAAGAAATGCAATTACAAGGGACAAGGAACTTCATCATTTTTAGTGTGAAACGCCCAGAAGAAAATCTAATTTTAAAGATTACCAGCACCATATCAATGAGAAGAGAATATAGAAAAAGATTTGTTTATTTTAAAAAATTAACTTCATCCTTAATCTTCCCAACTCTGGGGCTTTTATCCTTCTTTCTGAAGGCCAAGAATGATCCTTCGGTGCTGGGTGAGGCGTAAACCTTACTCATGCCCTGGAATCGTTAAGAAGAGGTGACAGATTTTCCTGGCCTCTTGTCCACCGCCTGGAATACGGTAGGGCATGAACAATGATGACAAATAGAGAGTGAACTATATCGAAGATGAAACAATAGCCTCCTCTTTCCCATGGTTACAAAGGTACCTTTGTAAATGAAAATAAATGCTCGCGTGGCACCCCATAGTTGGCACAATGCTTCTGCATCTACCGATGGGTCTCACTCTCACAGTAACAAGTAAGTTATGACTGACGTCACCCCCACTTTGCAGGTGGCCAGCGACAGGTGACTATTCTAAGGACACACATGGTTCATCCATCGATGGTGGAACCGGGATTCAAACCCAGAATCCTGACATAAAACATCTCGCCTTTCCACCTTCCTCCACCATCTCACCACCACCATAAAAAGAATTATTACGATTCCTGGCTAAACGAGCTTCACGAAGCCAAGGTGCCATAATTTTGAAGACAGAAGTGACTTGACTATTTCTAACAGCTCTGCCTCTTGAAATCCAGTTTAAATTACGAGAAAAGACCCTGCTCGTTTCTATCATAAACGTTGGCTGACATGTGGGGGGTGGTGAGGGGGGCTCTGATTTGTTTCTGGCCGAGTGGCTATTCCAGCCCGGAGAGATTTAATTCCTCCACCCTCCAGCCAGATGGAAAGAAACTGGAATCATTCATAGATTCAGAGTGAGAGTCCAAGTCCTAATGCAATAGCACAGCCCTTCTCTAAAAGCCTTTTCTTGATGGACTCTCCAATTTTCCTTTCAGACGTGAAAAACAACACTGCTATGACACGGGCCTGGCAGAGAGAGGGTGAGCCGCGGGGAAGAGCTGAGGTGCCACGAACGACCTTGACTTCTCAGCCTTCCTCCATCTAGCTTTCGCTCGGAAGCAAGCACAGTGCTGGACGCCGTGGCTCTCGGCAGAGAAGGGTCTCCTGGCGAGAGGCTGCTGGATTTGGGGAGAGGGCTTCCCCTTGGACCAGAGGTGGTCTCCCCGCTGGGCTAGAGTCAGCCTGACGGTGAGAGGTGGAGATCGGGCAGGACGGCTTGCTAAGGTCTCCGTCCGTCCGTCAGCATCCCCGATCCGGGAGTGGATTCCGCAGAGGGCATCTGACCCCACCCTGCAGCCACAGGGACGGGCCCCCAAGGGCCGGGAGGAAACGGAAAGGTACTTTTCTGTCCTTTGGACACTGCACTGGTTTTTCTTCCTTTGTTGCTATGTAAGGCTCCTCTTTTCTGTTTTCTTCCCATCCTGCCATGCTGTCGAGCATTTGTTTTTGTCCCCTCGTCTTCCCTCGGGTCAGGGTCTCCCTGCGCTGTGGGAACTACCACTGCTGCGCCTTCTCCGTGCCCCCACAGCCCGGCACGAGCTCCAGAAGCAGCCTCTGCTCCGCCCTCCGGCGAGCTGTCCCTCCTAGTCTGATACGCCAGCGGTCCCCACGGAGGGGACGAACGAGTAGACCCAGATGGGGGTCCCTCCAAACGCTGCAGCTTAGAGAACACATTTTGGGGAACTTCCGGCAGTGACTGTTCTGGGAGTGTCGGGTGTAAAATCTGATGCTGGGTTTGGGGGACTGATGTTGACCTCCACTGGCGACTCCTGTCCTGCTCCTTTAATCTGACAGAGACACCCCTCCAAGTGCTAAGCCGCGTTTCCTCCGAGACAAACGGGGCTCTCTTCATCCTGACCCCACGGAGCTCTCACTGCAGCCTCGACGAAGTGCTTGGTACCTCATCCCAGGTGCCTCTTCTGTAACGCGACCAGGGACTGGTAAGTCATCCCGGGTGCCTCTTCTGTAAAGCGGCCAGGGGCTGGTACCTCATCCCTGGTGCCTCTTCTGTAATGCGGTCATGGGTTGGTACCTCATCCCTGGTGCCTCTTCTGTAACGTGGCCAGGGGCATCCCCTGCTTCTCTCTCGCCTCGGTGATGGCTCAAAGGGAATTTTCCCCTTCGTGTGCCTTTTCTAGAAATGAGCCTTGCAGACTAGACAAATGAATCTGTGCAGATTTCCCCTCAAAATTCCCTTCCCCACACAGACTGTCAAACTGCTTCCCCCGATGCCCCATCTTCCCCTTGCCCTACGGGCACCCCCCACCCCAGCTAACCCTCCACCAGCACGAGGTACTGGGTGTCAGGGTGTGATTAGCACGACCTCAGCCCTGGGGCGGGCACAAGAGAAAACGAGAACCATTTCCTACTCGTCAGAGGCAACGCCAGAGTCGGCCTGAGGTGCAGCGGGCGGGGCACAGCCACGTGGACCCCAGGGGCTCTGGGACGGGGAAGCGGCATGGGCCAGTGCACCCGGCGGAGGAGGCCGCAGTGGCCGAGGGGCCACGCACGGGCGGGGGTGACAGCACAAGCTGGAGGTGGACGGGGATGCATGCCCCACTGAGTGGGCTTCACAGCGAACTCCCACGGGAAAGATCACTGGAATGAAAGCTGGAGCTGAGGACATTTCTGTCAGCCCAACCCCGTTCCCCGTCATTCTCCGTCATGTGGCTACACGCTAACTTCCTCGGCAGCCTTAGATAAAGCTCTTCATGTGATCTGAGTCCCTCAGAGATTAGCACTCCTACAAATACAAATGTCCAAACACAAGCAAGTTGAAACCAAATGCCCCCCAAACACCGGCTTTCTTTTCCGGGAAGGTTTTTTGGGCGGTACACGGTAAATGGGCTCGGACACAGAGTTCAGGGGGGCCTGCCAGCCACGTCTCAGGGCCAGGCTCCTGCTGGGGACACAGCAAGCGTGTCTGGCTGCTCCCGGATGGCAGGACAGCTCTGGAGGGCGAGCTGAGAACTAACTGATTGCTCGTTCAGAACTGCGAGCCGGGGCTTGGGTCGGACGCCCTCTGAGTTCCCGCTGCAAACGGTCTTTGCTCAGCCTGCAAAACATCGCCGCGTGCGTGCTCACTGCCCTGTCACGTTCTCACCGCTCTGTGTCACCCCGGAGACATGCACTGACAAGTCGTCACAGACAGACACCACGGGGGGTTTGTCTACCTCAGAGAAAACAGCGTGCGGGCTCCTCAGAGACACGCACGTGACACCAGACCAGCCGGCCTGCTCTGAGAGCAGAAACGGGCCCGAGGCCCGAGCCTGGCGTTTCGATGGGGTCTCTCCACTCGCTCGGCACAGCCTCCCCTTGCCTGGCAAGGCCCGATTCTAGGTCCTTGAAATTAAAAAAAAACAAAAACAAAACATCTCTTTCAAGAAAATCTGAACGCTGAAGTTTTGTTTTCATTGATTCGTAAACACTTCCCCCAAAGTTAGTCCAGGTGCTTGAGATATCACCGTCAAGGGAAGGCAGGAGGGACCGTGACAACCTCATCTGTTCTTTAATCTTCCAGCATTTGTGAACCTGGTAACCAACTAACCAACCAGCCTACCTACCGAGCGCGACGCCTACACGTTCTTACGACTAGATAATAAAGTGCAAAGTATTCCCAGGAACCCCATCCCCATCCCCAAAAGTTGTACCTCATGGACCTGTCCTCACTCAGCACCTAGCAGAGGTTCCCTTCGTGTTGGACAACGTGACCCCTTGGGCTTGGTGAAACTGCAGGATCCCCATGATAACAGGGGTCAGTGTGTAATCAAGATGGTGGACCGGCCAGGCCGAGTGATAAGGCCTCACCATTATCGTCAGCCTCCTCATGTCCCACCCGTGTGACAAAGGCTCCTCCAGCGGAGAATGCGAGAGGCGGGCCTGCCCACAGAACTTCAGCTCGGATCTCAGGTGGCATCCAGTTCCCTTGCGTGAAGGCCCCCTGCCTGCCGGCGCTCTCGCACCTGGGGCCACACCTCACCTGACCTCTGATGCGGCACCTCCGCCTCGCACCTCGTCGGAGGCAGCCTGACGGCGAGCAGGGGACACACACGTCAGGACAGGGCGGAACCCAACGTGACTCTCGAGACTCGGCCCATTACCACCCGTGACGGGGAGTCGGACAAGTGACCTGCTCTCCTTCCGTCCCCCGGAATGCAGACATCTAACTCACGGTAGCTGCTCTGAACCCCGACGTCTTGATACACAACATGTGGAAGACAAGGCTCTATTCTAGAGTTGTCACCAGAACAGGTGACTTCTGCGCTTGCCACGCACAGAAACTGACACTCAGCGACTGCGGCTCCCTTCCGCTCCTCCCTCATCTTCCCGTTTACCTGTCAGAGATCTCAAGTTCCCGTTCCTGGGGGTCTTCTTCCTCACAAGGAGTGACAGGAAATGCCTCACGTATGAAAATAGCGGTGTGTGAAGAGTTTAAAGCGGGTGAACTTCCTTTTGTAGGGTTTGCAGGTTTTGATTTTAAGATCTTATATCTTAGCATCATAGTCAAGGTTTCTTAAAACAAACAAAAAAAACGAACAAACAAACAAAAAAGACAACTCAGACTAGCCGTGATCCCTTTGAGCGATCCGCTGTGAGCCTAGAAGAATTCTGACGTCAGTAGAAGCTACTTCTCCAAGAACTCAGTACAGAAAGGTCAGCCTTCCAACCCAACAGTGTGTCTGACCCACCTGGAATGCTCTATGCAGACGTGGTTACTCCCAACGCCAGCGGCAGGTCCAGAGGAAGACAGAGAG
>PVKZ01006216.1:0-38687 GCA_004027375.1 Macroglossus sobrinus
AAGAAGAAGAAGAAGAAGAAGAAGAAGAAGAAGAAGAAGAAGAAGAAGAAGAAGAAGAAGAAGAAAAAGAAAAAGAAGCTGCCTATTTTTGAGTTCTTATTGTGCAATTGCTGTCCTCTTAGGTCACATTATCTATTTTTAATCAAGACATTATTTTTATTCAGATCCTCTGTCCCTTAAGACTCAGCTCACAATTCGCTTTCCCATGAGAATGTCTTTGACAGCTCTTGCTCATGTTGGTTCCCAGCTTCTCTGAACTAGTTTGCATCATCTAGGTAAACCCACCATTATTTCACAAGCTTAAGCTTTCTTCAGTTGAATTATACCCTCCTTCAGGGTAGAGACTAGGTTCTCTACTTCACTTGCCTTCCCCAAGATATTGAACACATAGTAGATGCTCTAGAAAATATGAGATTGAAAATTTCTGGCCACATAGCTATTGCATAAGTTGAGAATTCCCTACCTTTTACAAAGCAAAGCCCTGGGTGTAGAGTTATTACTCTCTGTCTTTGCCACCAGGAAAGGACCCATCTGCTCCATTTAGGTTATAGTCACCATCTTTTCAAAGCCTTTACCAAGCTCTTTAGATAGAGAATTCTGATTGCAAGACATGCCTCTGGAAATGCTAATCATATTCCCCTCCTCTACTCCCCCTTTCATCCCCTTGTCCTGCTCCATACCTTTCTCCATGCTCATACAAATATATAAAGCACACACAGGTGAATCCTATTATTAAAAGACAGTGACTTCTCTTTAAATTCAAGAGAATAGTAAAGAAGAGGCTAGGGTTAAGTATTAGAAATGACTTCTCTCTCTAGGGCAGTGATTCAGGAGCAGGGGTATGTGGACAACTAGGGAGCCTTTAAGAGAAGACTCTGTTTCCTAATTTCTCTCTAGGATATCTCAAATCACTGCCTTCAGGCCCAATGTACCCCCAGAAAATGAACCTCCTTTCTCATCTTAGGACCTGCCATGACCAGTCTAGTTTTAGGGCCTTTGTACTAACTGTTCTCACAACCTGGAAGCTGCTACTCAGAGATCTTCGCTTGGCTGGCACCTTCATATGATTCAAGTCGTCTTAAATTACAAGTCTTTCCTGATCTCTCAATTTAAAATAACTTCCTTGCAGGGAAAATATACACTATACACATGTATCTGTTTTTTATATAAATATATTTCTCTGGTTGGATGTACGAGAAATTAACATTTGTTGTTTATAGGGCGGGAAACTGGATAGCTAGGAAACAACTGGGAGAGGGGCTTCTCTGTATGTCATTTTCTATTTTCTCTTTTAAATTTAGAATCATTGAATATATTATCTATTCAAAAAATTAATTAAAAATACAAATAATAGAAACAAGAAAGAGGCCCCTGCTGAGCATTCTTTATTAATTTATAAATTTTATTTACAAAACTGGTAGTGGGAAAATTTGCCCCATGGACCATAGTTTGCTTATCCCTGCTCTATCATATCATCTCATTTGATATTCATTCTGGGATTTACTTGTTTCTTATTTACCTTCCCCCACTAGAATGCAAGCTTCATTAAAGCAGGGTGCTTTTCTGCTTGTTACCACCATATCCCTTCACCTAGAACAGTTTCTGGCTCATAGTAGGTGGCCAATAAATACTTGTCGAATGACTGAGTAGTTGAAAGAATCATGTTTGTCTGGACTAAAGGGAAGAACAACCCTATTTGGAAGAAGATAAGATGAAACAAACTTTTGATGGCAGCCCCTCCAGGAGGAGTACAGTAGGCCCCTTACCCACAGTTTTCCTTTCCATGTTTTAGTTACATACAGTCAACTGCAGTTTCAGAGATAAATAATTCATAAGTTTTAAAATGTGTGCCGTGAAATCTCACACAGTCCAGCTCTGTTTCACCAGAGATGGGAATCATCCCTTTATCCAGCACATCCATGCTGTATATGCTATCCTGCCTGTCCCTCAGTCTCTTAGTGGCCATTTCAGTTATCACTTTGGTTATCAGAGAGAGAGAGAACACATTCACATAACTTTTATTACAGTGTATTGTTATAATTGTTCTATCTTATTATTATTTTTATCATTAACTTCTTACTGTGCATAATTTATAAATTAAACTTTGTCATAGGTATCTACGTATAGGAAAAAACATACTATATATAGGGTTATATATTTTATCCAGGGTTTTAGGCATTCACTGGGGGTCTTGGAACATATTCTTTATTGATAAGGGGACAACAGTAGTCTGTAGTGTGGTCATTCTCAAGGAAGCCCAACCCATAGTTCTTGCCTCATGTAGCTTCTGATACCTGCTTCTTGAAAGCATATTTGAAATTGAAACCGAGTACTTGTCCTCCTAGGATGTGTTCCAGAAAGTAGAGAAAGCAATGGAGTCCCCACCACTTTTCAGTTTAGGAAGAAGAAAACACACACACACACACACACACACACACACACACACACACACACAACCTAGGGAAGCTACTCAACTGGCAAGTTGAGCTTTGCATAGTTGCCCTTGAGGGAAAAAAGGAGCAACTCTAACAGCCAAAACTATGGAGGGGGTGGAGCTGGGGGATGGGGAAGGAGGAAGTTTGGCACTTTACAATTTAGGAAACACATTGCCCTGAATAAACAGCTTGCATCACCATGTGCTGATTAAATTTTTTTTTTTTAATTTCTGAGTCAGCACATTCTCTGCATGTCCAGGATTCAGCTTTTTGCTGCCAAATAGCACACTAGCCAAGAAAGTATGGGGTCCTGAAGGAGAAACAGCTTTAAATGAACCACCCATGCCACTAGGCACTGCCTACTCAGGGCAGGGCCCTGCTCCAGGGGTGCTGGACCCAACCAACAATGCTTAGAGGTTGAACAGAGGGTTGGGAGACCCAGGTTGCACTACTTTTTTTCTCCCTTGGAAGGTTAGCAGGCAGGTTTCTCCTCTTCTAACTCCTCCAACTCTATCTTCACTGCCAGCCATGGTCTCACACTTACTCAGAGGCAAATGGGAGGGTTCCCAATGGAGTTCTCTGGAGAAGCATTAGAAAGGTTGAGGGTTTTGGAGCCACCCAGGGTTAAGGATGAATACTGACTTTTTCACTTGCTGGCTGTGTAATCTTGATCAACTCACATCAAATCTCTCAACCTCAAGTTTTCTCAACTTTCTCTACAATAACATGTGTGAAGTTATTTAAATTAAAAGAAAATAATGTGCATAAAATACAAGGAATAGTGTAGATGCTTAATAAAGAGAAGGATTTAGGGAGATGAGAAGGCAATGTACCTGCCCAGCAGAGGCTAAGAAGGAGAAGCAGTGAGTTCATCTTAGACTGGCTATCTGCAGCTGAGCTCATAAAACCTCATCTCACACAGTTGAGAACCTTTTGACTTTCTTGATGAAAGTTTAGCTTGGCAATGTTGGGTCCTCTATATTGTAGCCTGATATTCATATGGATCAACTGGCTTTCTTTGGCTGGTTCTTCTGGAGCTTTGAGAGAGCTTTGAGTGATCATTGAATCCTTTTTCCCTTCATGTAGAGGACCTCTCCCTCAGAAAAGCCCAGGACATCAGCTGAGCCTGAGAGAGCACTAGAAGCCACAACCTCTGGGCTGTAGCCTATACTTCCTCTGTCCTCTAACCAGGACTTGAGTGTGTTTTCCAGGGCATGCTTACGGAGCCCTGTGAACAAAGGGTAGGTGCTCTGAGTGGAGACTACTGAGGAGAATGTTGAGTAGTCTGCTGGCCCTGTCACTGGCGTTCCTTCTGTTTGAAGTGCCAAGTGACAATAGACTAGACTCAAGACTTGCCATTCTCTTATACCACAAGTATACCCAGCACCCAGCAGCATTCTCTGGACCATTAGAAAGGAGAGGGATCAAATGAGGGGAGACCTGTGTCATGTGTTGCTTTGGGTGGATCTGTGCCAGTGTGACATGAGATTTCCTACCTGAGTGTTACTGAATGTATGGCAGTTTTGTGTGTGTGTGTGTGTGTGTGTGTGTGTGTGTGTGTGTGTGTGTGTGTCTATATGGTTGGGTGGGGGCATTGCACAGCTCTGCATGTATGCAGTTGCTCTGGGAATGTATGAAGTTCAGCACTAAGGGGGCTTCTAGTATTTGTGTGTAGCTTATTTCCCTCCCTCCCCCAACCTCCCTGTTCCTGGAGGGGGAGCTGTAACTCTGCCCTCAAGCTACCTAGCTACTCCCCGCCCCCACCGACCCACCAGCCTCTCATTTTGTCACAACAAGGATCTTTGGCAGAAAAGGAGGGAGCGTGGGTGCTGCAGAGAGAAAAATACCCCAAAGTTTCAGTAAAATGGTAAGAGAGATGCCAGCACACAGGGAGCAGGAGCCTTCTGTTTCTCACAGCCTGCACTGCTGGGCTGGGGGACATACACCATAATTTTCTTTCCTTCCTTCCTCCTTGCTTCCCTTCCCTCACAGCAGTGATATTCAGGAAAGGGAGTACTGCAGTGAGGGGAGAAAAGCAACAAAGATGGTTTTCCTAGGAACTAACATTTTCTGTAACCACCAGCAGAGACTGCCTTAGCCTCTGCTTGCTTTGGGCAAAGTGTGATGTGTGTGTGTGTGTGTGTGTGTGTGTGTGTGTGTGTGTGTGTGTGAAACAGAGTATGTGAGTATGTGTATCTGTGAGTGTGTTGTTAGTACATGAGTGTGAATGAATATGTGTGTATGTTTTGCATGGGGACGTGCTTTAAAGATAAAGGCAGGTAGAACAGAAATCAGCAAACATAGGGGTTATTATGTATCTGCTTTGGATGGCCCACCCACGAATAATTGAAAATGGACAGTATTTGTGCAATAGGTTGGCCATTACCAAATATTTTTCAAAATGAGAACAAAGACGTATAAAAGGAAAAAAATCTCAAGATAGATGTTTTCCTTCATGCTTTAGAAATTAGGGCATTTCATTTGAGTAATGGCTCCTTTTAGATAGGGTAAAACCTCATTTGCTCAAAGCTCAGGAATACAGTTTTGTGATCATTTTACCTAAATAAGGGCTAGAGTTCATTTTAGAACTATTTGCTTAAAAAATATATGAGTCTGTAAACACATAAGATCCCAATGGGGAATGTTTATTCCACTCAAGAAAGCAAGTCACTTTTTACCCCTTTGAAGTATCTATTTGCATTCCAACAATATAGTACTTATAAATCACTCCTTTCTAGAAATTCATTAAAACAATTCCTAGAGGCAGTACTTAAAAAAAAATAGTAAGGCTGTATTTTTTTAATTTAAAAGCCTATAAGGGGATTGAACAATTTATCTGACTTATTGATGTCTATTCATATATGATCATACTAACTTCTAACATTTATTGGATGCTTATCATGCACTAAGCATTGCATTAGATGCTTTACATATGTATTCTCTTTTGTTCCTCCAATCAAGGAGGTACTGTTACTTTATAACTAAGGCATAAGTTCAGTAACTTAACCAAGTTCATGTAGGTAGTGTCAGGACAGAACTTAAATTTGGGTTTCGACTGAAGTCCCAAGCCTCACCCCACATGCTTTACTGTGTACCTTTATATTTACTGCCCAAGAATGTCAAAGCATGCCAGCAGGAGAAACAACTGTGAGGTGCCTACAGAAGGGCTGTCCCACAGAAATCTTGGCTCCTTATTTAGACACAGTGTGCAGAGACAGTGCCTTGGTATTTGGGATCAGCCTATCTTGGAGAGGATATTTTCTGTTGCTGGGGATAATTTCTGTTGCTGGGGTTGGGGAGAATTAACCCAGCTTGGTTATGGCCCATGAATTCCCTTGGGATTATTCAATTCTCTCTTGGGACAGCATGTTTTTGTAGGGTCATCTCTGATAGATATATAGCCTGGGAAACTGACATGAAATCAATAAATACAAAGTATATTGCAATATATATATTTAGTACTGTGATCATCAACTTAGCTAAGAACACTTTCAGAAAGTTCTAGGAACAGTGCAGGACTATGAGGCAAGGTAATGATCCTGAATTTCCTCTGGGAGAGGTGAGGAAGAGGAAGCAAAGGCAGAAAAGGAAGGTGATAGGAAAAGGTAGAGGAGAAGGTATGAGGATATGTGTGACAGGAAGTATACAACCCAATGAATAATGGAGAACGGCTTTATTACTTTGACTTTTTGAAATAAGAACTGGCTTATAAAGGTAGAGAGGGAGCAACCTGGGAATACATAAAATGAGGAAGGAAATTGAAGCCATCATTTTTGGCCTGCTGATGAGCAGATGTCAGCATGCCCTCAGCCTTTTGCTTTATTCAGTGTTTTTCTAGAGAATAATGTTGGAACTCAAAGAGGTTCCGGTGGGGCTTGTACTGAAAACTCAAAGGCTCTAGGATATTTTGGTTATGAGAAAAGAGGGCTGGAAGTTGAAGACGAGTCAACTAGTCCCTGGAGGATTTTTTTTTTTTCACATGAGCTATTTCACTATTACCACCAGATTTAACTACAAAACTGAAGAGAGATTAAGTAAGAATTTATTTTTAGAAAGGAGATTATAAAATGCTGCAATCTCTACCAAGATGACTCCAGGGATAAACTGGTTGGAGGACCTAGCAGAGAAGGAGTTGAAAAGAACTTCACCAAGCCGTTGAGAAGCCTAGCAGAGCTGAAAATACATGAAGCAATCCTGTCTTCATGCCTTCCCTTAGAAGAAGCCAGGCCAGGGAGCAGGGAATAGAGAGGGAGCCTGACTCAGAGACCTAGGCTGGAAAAGCAGCCCCTGTGCTAAAATTATTGATAAGTTCTCTGTGAAGACTTATTTCCTGCAAAGGGACACAGACAGAATGTGCACCAGCCAGAGACCAGGCACCCTCATCCAGAATTCTTTATTTGACTCACCACTGCATCCAGCCAAAAATAACTATTTATTAACATTTGGGAGAAGTGGACAAATATCACAGCTTGATAGGTTAACCAAGGTCTGCAGCCCCTTTAGGGTGTACGGGACCAGAACAGGAGCAGTTTTGAGCCTGGGATAAACCCTGTTGACTCAAAGTCTACACGGCCCAAAGTCCTGCCTTAAACAGACAAGATTGAGAGCCTAGAATGGAAAGATGAATTTTGTTGAAAGCCTTGTTCAAAAACTGTACTTGCTGAACACTTTTGAGGGTTTATGGGAGATACATTTAAAAAGTATGAGATTGCTTCTATTCTCAAAGGAATTAATGTGTCTTCTGGTGGGATTGGCCCCTTCTTCTGCCTTCCATTCCCTCTTCATTGTTTTCACCTATGTGATCATTTACCTCTAAACTCTTTCTCCTTTTTTCTTGCCATCTTTGTTTTCTGGCACTTTCTTTCCCCCTTTGGTCTTTTTCCTCTCTAAACATCTTTGTTCTCTCTCTTCTATTTGGTCTTCTCTAACTTCTGTGTACCTTGTCACTTGATCCTCCCAACTCCCCATCTGCCCCAAGGTGATGATAAACTGGCTGAACCTTTGATTCCAGGTTGCTGTAGGACCCAGAGGAAGTTAAAATTCTGTGGCTGTGCAAGTGTATCTGGTAGTGGACAGGCACCAGTACCCCTGAGTTCCCAGAATTTTGAAACTATTCAGATGAACTAATCTGTCAGAGGCAGTGGAGCCTGGGTCAGAGGAGTCTTAGCTATGTCCTAACTATATGAGTTAGAAAGAGCATCCTGTCCCTACTTTTTAAGTGTAATGGCTAAAAGACATGGAACAAGTTAATGTGAAATTGATGGAGGGTGACTTATTAAAATGAAAATAATTAGGAACAAGCAGGGAAAGACCATAGGAAAAGATAGTTTCATGGGTGAGATATTATGTTTTCTCATATTTTATATTTGTTGAATGTGTAAGAGTGATCAACACACCCAGACTCTACTCACTCTTCAGTTACAACTTCAATTGCAACAAAGATCTAAATGTGAAGCCCCAATCCAGACTCTCTTTTCCTTTACCAAGCACTAAGGCTCCTGTTGGTGCTCTCAGCACTGGTGACTTCAATAGGTTTGTATGAGTATGTGGGGAAAATGACACCTGAATTTTTCTTGCTCAGCCTTAGCAATAAAGATAGTGAAGAATGCATTAAGTTTTTAGTTAGGAAGTGGGATTGTCTCAGATGGCTTTTCATATCCTATGGGAGAAGGAACCTGAATTTACTCCACTAATCCACAGTTGCTTCTAACCCTGGACTGCCCAGCAAGAAGAAGAGGGTTAACTGGTCTTTCTTTTTCTTTCTTTCTTTCTTTCTTTCTTTCTTTCTTTCTTTCTTTCTTTCTTTCTTTCTTTCTTTCTTTCTTTCTTTCTTTCTTTCTTTCTTTCTTTCTTCCTTCCTTCCTTCCTTCCTTCCTTCCTTCCTTCCTTCCTTCCTTCCTTCCTTTCTTTCTTTCTTTCTTTCTTTCTTTTTCTTTCTTTCTTTTTTTCTCCTCCCTCCTCCCAACCCACATTCATTCATTTATTCACAAATGATGCCAGACACTGGAGATGTGAGAATGGAAAAAGTCATGGTCCCTGTCCTCCAAGAAGCACAAACTTGTGGGGGACACAGGCATAGAAATAACCACAATCCAGGTTGGTGATTGCTATTGTACAGGTAACATGTGATCTCAGAGGAGGAAACAGCTAACATGAAAGAAGGAGGCAGTTAAGCTGATTCTTCTTAAAGAATGAGTTGGGAGTTGGCCAATCTGAAAGGAGGGAGAAAGCGTATTCCAGGCAGAGGGAATAGGAATTACAAAGGCACAAAGGAGCATGGCGAATGGGGAGAATGGTAAGTTACTATGAATAGAGTTTAGGGACATCCTGTGAGAGTATCTGAAAAGGAAAATTATGGACCAATTGTGGAGGGACTGATGTACTCTGCTAAGAAGTTTGGACTTCATCACAAAGCAGTGGGGAACTACTGAAGGCTGTTAAACAAAGGAGTAAGATGATCAGCTCTTTGCTTTATAAAGAGGTCACAGACTAAAGTTGGGGTGGAGACAATTTGTTTCAGCATCCCATACATAGTAGGGCTTGACATCTATCTCTTATCATGGTCCTAATCCAGGGAATTATTTCCTTCTTGCATTTCTCTCTTTTTTCATAAAAATGTGTTGAGCACTTATAAACCAGGCCCTGAGTTAGGTCCTGGGAAAACACAAATGAATATGAAGTGCTCCCTACTCAAAGGAGCTCACAGACTGGTTTAGTGCTTCCCAAACTCCATATTAGAATATTCACCAACCTATTTCACTACCATGATGAAATGAGAAAAAAATGAGGACAATGTAGTGAGTCTTTAAATAAAGCTAACTTTATTCAACATGAAATCTTTCCTTTTCAATGTGAGGTTATATTCATATGTCCATACTTTCCTGAAAAGATGTGTATTTGTTTTGTTTGCAGCTTACTTACTTGGCTATATGAAAAGTCAGCAATCTTTTGTCACATCTCAAATATTGTGTGTGAGGGAGATTTACTGGTAAAGGTTAATTTCCTCATTCCAATGGTGGGACTAAACAACGACCTTTTCATCCAAAGGAGTGGACCTATACCGGGATGTGGATTTATACCAGACAGGACTGAGACAAAGGCAAGCTCTCTTGCTACTTCCCACCTTTCCTAGACTTGGATATGAGGTAAGGGGAGTGTCCCTGGTCCCAAGAGAGTCAGGATTCAGCAATTTCCTCTCTAGAGAGTGGCTGCTCCTTCCACAACATAGAAGTGATGTTTGATGTTTTAGGAGCCCATGGCCCCAGGAAGTTTGAGTTTATCTTATTTGGTTGGATGAAAGATGCAATTCTACAGAGAGATCCAGCAAGTGTAACAGGAAAAGCTGGTGAAACAGGAACTGGAGGCCCTAGAACAAGGAGCCTCTGGCCCTGTCTTTTATAGGATAAGGAATGTGGTCACTAGCTTTTATCAAAATTAGCGAAGCATTCAGGATTTCTCCATGGCCCAGCCACCAGCAACCCACCCAGCAATCTCTGCTTAGTCAGCACCACTTAGACAGCACCTAAACTCAAACTACTGTGCTATAATAAGGCTGCATCATTATAACTTAGAGTTTGTAGATTTAAACTAATTCAAGAATCAGTTGGGGGACCAAATGGAGAAAGTCTTGTTATTAGGTGGCAATTTGCTTAGTGAGTAGGATGCAATGCATGCTTGAAATCTAGAGGTTGAGGAGCCACTGCTCTCATGGGAGAGTTAAACATGAAAGCAATAATTTCAGCACAGTTTAATAAATGTAGGTACAAAGGCACAAAGAACCAGGGTATAAGAGAATGATAGCTTTAGTATAAGTAGAAGTAAGGTGCGTCTGGTGGGAGAGTATGAAAAGGGGACTAGAAAGGAAGATTGAAGCCTGACTGTGAGGGGCCAGACCAGGAGTAGATTCTTAGGAAGCAGAATTGCCACTGGCCCCAAAACTAGGGATGTTGGGGGAGGCTTTCCCAGCTCCTTGGGAAGGATTTCTTGCCTAACTCTTTGTTTTAAGGCTCTCTTTTCTCCTTCCTTTCCTCCTGTCCCACATTTCCTGTGTATTGCAGACCCAGAACATCCTCACAGCCTGCTGCTCTAATTACTTCATTCCATTTTAATTCTGCTGAGTTAGGAGCCTGTGAACTCAAGAGGAAATTCACACAAAATACCCACCAAATTGAATGTGCTGGCATTTGAGAAACAGATCTGACCCTATCTGCCCCTTCATGTTCCTTCCTCTAGCATGCAACCAACCTCAGATTGAAAGAAAAATCAAGGATAGGATATGCTGATGGGAAGAGGTGTATGGTAGCCATGATGGAGTAAGATGTTGGGTTTGACTGACTTGTTTGAACCATTACTTTTACGGGGGGAAGAGAGGACAGGGTGGAGGCTTTCTGATGGTGGGGGCTCTTCCTGGACACTTTTGGAAACTGATGGGGCCCATTTCTGCAGCTCCAAAATAGTGTAAGTATATGTGAGTCATAATGTTTCTCTTTCCTAGAGATACTTATGACTTAGGAGAGATGGATACTTTATTCCAAATTGTTTGTTCACAAACATAGAATGACTTCTTACAATGAGAGGACTGCAGTTTATAAATCAATAGTTCTCAATTTTTTGGTCTCTGTATTCTTTTACACTCTTAAAAATTATTGAGGGCCTCTCAGAGCTTTCATTTATGTGGGTTATCTATCAATATTTACTGTATTAAAAATTAAAACAGAAATTACAAGTATTTATTAATCCATTTAAAAACAATAATAAGCCATTATATATTAACATAAATAACACATTTTGGTGAAAAATTGATAACATTGGCATGTTTTACATTTTTGCAAATCTCTTTAATATCCAAAGGGAAACGCATTTCTACTTCTGCATTCAATCAGTTTCAATATGTTGTTTTGGTCAAAATATATGAAGAAAATTTGGCCTCGTGGAGTTATTTTATCTTTCAAATAATTGTAGATATATATTTTTTGATACTACACCAAAACTCAACACATGGTAATTTCTTAAAGGTTAGTTGCAATGTAGAATCTGAAACCATATCAATCAGATCCTACTGTATTACATTAAAATTCATTGATTTATCTTGCACTCTGAATAGATTTTATAAGATCATGTATTGGTCATTTAAATAGTATAGATTCTCTGAGTCATACAGACCTTTCTAATGTTGATACATTTCATTATATGGTATTTTAAAAGTCACATTCATTGTCTCACCATCAATCTCTTTGGAGAAGTCTTTAAGTATTTGGAAACTGTCAAGTTCACGGTGGCAGATACAAGTGTTCCAAAATTCTAATTGTCTCTTGAAAGCTCAAATTTTATCATTGGCAACAAATGCTTTGAGTTGTTTTCTTTGAAGTGACAGGCTTGCTTTGTTCATTTTTGGGAAACTGTCTGCCAAATACTCAAATCTGAATAATCTTAGTTTGTCTTTCAGTCATTCTTCGAAGAAAAATAATGTTCCCTGAAAAAAGAGGTTAGTTCAACTTGAAACTCAAACAATGCAGATGTGCTTTTCTTGGAGACAATCATTGTAGTTGGAACATAGCAGAAGCACTTAATGTGTACTTTCTGTTTTGTCAGACAAAACAGAGTATTAAACATACTCAATTGTTGAGATTTGGTAAAAATTAATCATTTTTACTGTTTTATTAAGAATATACCTAAGTAAAAATAATTTTTTTAGAGCTTATGTGTTACAATGAAGAGTACAACTGGTAGTATAGTTTAGTGCAACTGCTTTGATTTGTGTAAAAGTGTAAGCTATTTCACCCATTGTTGTTTTTACACCATTAGTGCAAATGTCAACACAGAAAAAAAAAAGCAAGTAAGATCTTAATAGAGTTAGGAAAATTGTTTTGACCTTGTGGACCCATAGGGTCTTGGGAACCTCTCAAGGGTCCATGGATCATACCTTGAAAATCACTGCCCTAAATGATGTGTCCAGGTTTCTCAGGGTTTGACACTAGGTCCTCTTTTCTTCTCATTCTCTACTCTCTCCTTAGGTGAACTCATCTACTGCTTTGAATTACCTCTGAGCAAATGACGCAAATACTTGTTATCTCGAGCCCTGACCTCTACCTGGAGCTCCAGACCCATGTATCTAGCTGCCAATTCAATGTCAGCACATGGATGTCTCAAGGGCTCATAAGACGTCATTTTTATATTCTCTTCTATCCAGTTACATAAGCCAGAATTCTTGTCCTCACCATATTCGCCTACAGCACCTGGTCTTCCTAGGTACTAACCAGGCCTGACCCTGCCTAGCTTCCAAAATCAGACGGAATCAGGCTTGTTCAGGATAGTACGGCCGTAGACCATAACTTTTCTTTATCGCCATCATCACCACCACCACTACCAAAGTCACCACTACCATTCTCTCTTTCTAGAATCTCATAACAGTCTCCCTGTAATCTATTCTCCTGATTGTAACTGAGTGATGTTTTCAAAACGCAAATTTGACCATGCCAAAACCCTGCTTAAACTCTTCAAGGACCTCCCATTGCTCTCATGATGAAGGTCAAAACCTTTAACGTGGTCTGACTCCCCAGTCTAGGTCAGGTTCTTTGGTATATGCTCTCTTAGAACATGTTCCTGCTCTTCATAATGTTTATCATGGTTTATACTTATATATTCATGAGTAGGATTGTTTGATTATTGTCTCTCCCTGATGAAATTATAAGTTTCATGAGAACAGACATTTTATAAATTTTTACTTGTTGAGTTAATGTGCAAATGAGGCCTAGGAAAACTCCTCTGGGCATAGATTAACCACTGAAATATAAGTCTTTTGTCCCAGGCCCCTGAGTTGGGGGAAGGCCTATTTTTATTTCTATTGTCTCATAGGATTTCAAAAAAGGCTGCCTTGTCCTAGGCTTTCCATCAAAGTGTCTTCCTGAGCACAGGGGCATATTTATCTTCCTTTTGACATAGGAGGCCTCTTTGCTCCTCATCATTCATGCTGCCAATGGCCCTTGGAAAAGGTTAGCTAGCAATACTGGCCCTTCAGGTATGTAAAGGAGGATACCTCATCTCTCTCCTACTAGGTTTTTGGTTAGGAGGCATATTTTAGCAAGAGAAAATAAAACATATAAAATGGAGTTGCCAAGAGGGCAACGAAAGGAGAATGAGTCATGATGTTTGTCTTTGGGGAGACTTTAATCTGCTGCAGAAGACAGAACCCCATCTTGGTGGTGTGTGTGTGTGTGAGTGCATGCATGTTTTGTTTGTTTTGTTTTGTTTTTTAGCTGAGAACCATATAGCACTAGAAGTGGCCTTTCCTACAGAAGGGAAAAGAAACCAACATTTATTAAGCACCTAATTTTGTTTTCGCATTCAGAATCTACAACAACCCTGTGAGGTTGGAATTATTGTCCTATTTGTAAAGATAAGAAAACCACTGAAGCCCAGGGAGATTAAGCAACTTGTATAAAATGTTAAACCTATTTACTCATCCACTCCATGGTCCTCTTCAAGAGATTCTGTACTGGCCAAAACTTAGCTTCAGGCCACAATATATGCCACATTACACACACCCTCCCTGATTTCTTAAACCATCACTTAACCACTTCCACCCTTCTCTGCCCTAGGTGATTAGACCACAGGAAGGTTTTGACCCAGGTCAGTCAGTAAGTACCTAGGCTGGTTAGTCATCTCTAATTTACGGCCTGGTGAGAAAAGACAACTGGGCCAATCAGATTCTTTATCTTAGATAATCTCAGCCTAAAGCAAAGAGTTCCCTGGCAGCAACCAGAGCCTGGAATAGAAGCAGACTTGCCCAGGGTGTATGAATCCCATGAAGGGCAGTTGGAACCTGACAAGGAAGAGCCATGGCTTCCAGCTGCTAAGAAGTCTTGAATCTAGATTCCTTCCCAGCTTCAGCCCCTGTCCTATGAGAGACCCCATGTGGCTTCTCATGTATTCTAACACTAGCCTTCTATGTCTGAGCTAACTTGTCCCATAAGAGTTGGACTCAAAGGGGTATAGAGCGAGAGTCAGAATCTAAACCCATGCCCATCTGACCCCCCAGCCCATGCTCATTTCATTATTCCACACTATAGAGGGGGGAGTCTGAGCAGTCCAGAGCCCAACTTCTTGGGGATGAACACAGTCACTTTTGGAGAGAAGTGCCAATTTAAAGGAGGATGTGTGAGGGACCCTCTCCTGCTGGATTCTATGAAGTAGTCAAAACACTGATCAATAGTGCCTGATTTTGCTTTGGGAATCTTTCCTGAGAAGTATAAACCATGCTGACTAGAAGCCCTTTCATTGCCAGCCGCAGTTCGGTGTGTGACATAGCGTGTTAAGTTATTAGTCATCAGTGGTATTACTCAGCAGTGCCATTCCTGTAACGGTCCTAGACTTTGGGCAGCTTAGGGTGGGGAACCGCAGACAGCACAGGCTTTGGAATTGGGCAGACTGGCGTCAAATCCTCTTCCTGCCTGCCTGTTCTCAGGAAAGGTGGCACCACTTTCCCAATCTGTTTCTCAGTGTCTTCGTTGTAAAATGGATTTCTATCTCACAATAAGGATTGCAAGAGATAAATATATAAGTTAGTGTTTAATGGGTATGGATTTTTAGTTGGGTAAGATGAAAAAGTTCTGGAGAAGGATGGGTAGTGATGGTTGCACAACAATATGAATGTACTTAATGCCACAGAACTATACACTTAAAAATGGTAAATTCTGTTATGGATATTGTACATTAAAAAAAAAAAGACTTTAGTCTCCTATGTAGCAGGTGCCTTATAAATGCTGGTTTCCGTCTTCATTCCTTGTTGCAGAAGTCGAGGTCCAGTCAATCCCAGTGCCCTTAACCCAAAATAATCCTCTGGCCTTTCCTTCAAGACCCTGAGGCATGGGGCCCACCACAGCCCCCTACCCTAGAGAGCTGGAGGCCCACTGGGGCAATGAAGTAAAATCCAGACCTGAGTAGGACTGCTGTGAGATGAGCACTTCCCAGGGCAAGAGGCCTGGAATTTTGAGGCTGCTGGGACAGAAGAGAGCTAACTGAGTCTGAGATTTTACCAGGCTCTGCCTCAGTATGCCAAAGCAATGTCTGGGGATCTGACTGCTAAGATTCTTTTTTCTGGAGAGAGGACTGCTGGGGAGGCTCCTCAACAGGGAAGAGTAGATGGCTGAGCTGCATCTCTTCTGGAAACTCCAGAGTTCTTCTGAGAGGGCTGCTTTCTCTCTAGTCACTAGTTTTCTGATTACGCCACTAGCAATGTTTACTGTGCACTGTGTGGAGCTAGCCTGGTGCCCCGACCCCTTCCTCACAGCAGCCTCCCTGCCTTCTCCAAAGCAGTGCCCATGTTAATGTGACAATGCCGTGATAATGGAGATGACTTCAGCTAACTGATTAGGCCCTTTGGAATGGCATCTAAGGCACTGCCTTCATTCTCTCTGATGAGGTGGCAGCCAGGGCCCAGGGCTGGAGCACAAGGGCTGGCTGGGAAATTACATCCGAGAAAGCATTGAGGGGGAAAATTGGAAGTATCAGAAATTCCCAGATTGTTATTCCACAAGGGCCAAACATTGTTAGCAGCAGCACTAATTATAATCCAGGAGTCAGGCCTGGCTGCCTAGTCTGCCCAAGTAGTTCTTGAGAGTGGCCTTGGGAGCCAGCAGGGCAGAGGCAGAGCTGAAGGGATGCCTGGATTCTGGAGCCTGGGCACTTTAGAGAGAAGAGGACACAGGGTCATTCAAACACTTGGGGAAGAGGAGCTGAGTAAGGTTTAGTTGCCAGGTGCCCTCATGTCCTTCAGAATGCTTGGCACTGTGATAGAAAGGGTGGAAGTTAAATTGTTGGTATGATTTCTACCTGTCCGGATTGCAGAGTTGTCTCCATTTCCTCTCTTCTCATTCTCTCTTGTCCTCCACACTCCACTGAAAATTCTCGTGTCAATGTCACCAGTGTCTTTCCTGTTGCCAATCCAGAGTTCATCCCTTCATCCTTATCTTACTCATCCTAGTGGCAGCATTTGACATGGATGATCACTTCTTCTGTTTTAAAACACTCTTTTCATTTGGCTTCTAAGACACTCTTCTCTCTGTTCTCCTACCACCATAGTTTCCAGTGCTGGCTCCTTCTCATCTCCCTCATCTCTGGGATGCCTCAGGACTGTTCTCAAACCTCTATTCTTCTTTATCTACTCTCACTCCCTAAATAATCTCATCTATCTCAAGACATTAAAGCCAGCTGCATGTTGATAAGTTTCAAATGGATATCTTCAGCCCCTACATCTCATATCCAGCTGCTACTTGACATCTCTATATGAATGGCTCTCATAGTCCTTTTAAACTCACTGGTCCCCCTATTTTCTCTATTGGAATAAATGCAATTCTATTCTACCAGGCTCCACACTTTGGAGTCATTCCTGGCTCTTCTCTCTCTCTTTTTTTAATGCTCCCTTATTCAATTCCTCAGAAAACGCTGTCAGTTCTGCCCTTTAAATTATTTCCAGAATCTGATCATTTATCTCTTTATACCACTCCCACCATCATCAGAGCCACCATCCATTACTTGTTTAGACAATTGCAATCACCTCTGAATTAGTTCCAATACAGATGAGGCTGCTATATCAGAGTCTGCAAAATACAGTGTTTTATACAAGATAGAAAATTACTTCTTTCTCAAGTATGAACCTGTTCATAAGTAGTTCGGTGTTGATATAGTCACTGTACACTGTCAGGGATCCTAGCTTCCTTCTCGTGGAATCTTCAACATGTAACTTCCATCTTGTGGCCTAAGATAGCTGCTTTAGCAGCTGCTATTCCCATGAAATATTAGCCTGTGGAAAGGGGAGAAGGAAGAAGTGGAGGATAAGCCCATCCTTTTAAGAATATGACCTGAAAGTTGCAGACATCCCTCTGCTAACACCCCATCTGACAGCATTTTGTTTCATGACCACACTTAGCTGCCGGGGCGGGGTGGGGTTGGGTTTGGGAAATGTAGTTCTTTTTCTGAGCAGCCTTATGCTCCGTTCTTTTGCAGTTGCCGTTCCCTGGGCCTGGAACATTCTCCCCCCAGACAGCTGCAAGTCTAGCTGCTTCACTTCCTTTAGGTATCTGCCCAAATACTACCTCCTCAGAGCAGCTTTCCTTGACCCCTATTTTAAATTTGTTTCTCCCCACTACAACATGAGATCTAGGGTTCAAACATAGCAGGCTTGCTATGCATGCTTATTGAATGATTGAAAGGATGAAGATGGCAGTGCCTGAACTCTAAGGTGGCAGGAAGGAGGTTTTTTCCTAGTTAGTTCAGGGATGACCCATTTCTTGATCTCTGTTGTGGTCCCAGTTTGGAAGTAGAGATATCTTGGTTTCTTGCTTCTGGGTGCTCCCTTCAGTTCAATTTATTAAATATTCATTAGCCGTATAGTGTGTTAGGTATTTAGTACAGTGAATATAAAAGGTGAATAAGCTTTAGACCAGTACTAGCTCTCAGGAAACATACAGGTTGGTATGTTTCCTAAAATTTGCCCTTTTTTTTCTTTGCAAGTATGACCATTTAGGTACAACATAAAAGACCAGTGTCTCCTTTCTTTCTTCATTGCAGCACCATGAACTGGTGTGGCCTAGATGGGGGAAGAGAGGAGGATATGAAGACAATCTGCCTCATCATAGTTTATAGTTCTAGATTATGGTGGTCTTCTTTCTCTTCCTCCCTAGGAAGTAGGGCCTCACTCATTTCTGATCTACTTAAGAAACAGTTTGAACCAGTTCCCAATGGATGAAGAAAAAGATATAAGATGAGTAGGGTAGCCAGGGAGCTAGGGAGATGGAGAGGAAGGAATGGGAGTCTCAGTGGGGCTCAGCTAGAGGACAGGTAGCTCAGCAAAGCAGGAAATATATTACCTGAAACTATTGTTCCATTATCCTTTCCTGCTCTGGGCAAAATGCAAAAGGTCAGGGTTGATTATTCTCCCCAGACTCCTCTGCTCAGGGCCACTTAGACACTGCTTTGACATTTACAGCCTGAGAAGATCAGAGGCCTCCTCTGAGGCCTGGTTTTGAATTTCCACTTTGGGAAAGTTCCATTTTTTTTTTTCCTTTTGGAAAAGACTGCTTGTTGTATACTCTCCTAATTCTTTCTCTTTCAACATTCCCCTTCCATCTGAGAGGTAAAGCCAGGAGCAGTGGTTCTCAAACTTAACTGCATTGAAACCAAATGGAGGGCTTATTAAAACAAGATAGCCCATTGTCACACTAATTCAGTACATCTGTGGTGAGGCCTGAGCATTTACATTTACAGCAATTCTCAATGCTGCCGCTGCTGCTTTTCCCAGCCACACTGGGAGAACCATTGGCCTGAAGCAACTGAGTCTATAGGTGTCCCACCCCTGATCTTCCACTCCAGTCCTTTCCTTCCACTCTGCAAACCACGGGGAAGTGGGCCTTGAGTTATCACAAGATTAATTCAAATTAGATGTCAAAGATTTCCTGACCCTCAGGGTTGTTGGCCAAGTCAGTCCCAGGAATCCCCCTCCCTGTAAGTCTTTGGGAATCTCCTTCATGCCCATAAGTCTAGGTTAATGAAGCTCTATTGTCTGTAGCCCCTCCTCTACCTGTACAGCCCTATCTAGGGCAGGGAATCCCTGGACCTGAGAACCGTAGAAACTGTTGCAGGCAGGGGATGGGAGAACAATAGATTCAGAATAAGCAGAGGGAACCCAATCTCCTCTTGTACTTCTATTTCTTTGAAATTAAAATATTTGTTTCTTCCTGTGCTTTGCTCATGCTGATGTCTGGGAAACCATTTAGGCTTAATGTCCCCAACCCATTAGTAGCCTAGCATGGGGTTCTGCTAATCAGGTTTCTTAATGGCAGCACTGTAAAGAGTGAGGTAGTGAGTGTCTGCACCAGCTTCCCAGCCTCAGCTGGAGAGGAAGCATCTAGATAAAGATCAGGGCCCAGACAGTCTCAGGTGTCCTGAGAATGATTCATGCCAATGTAGGAGGCCCATCTAATAGTAAGCTGTCCTCCTACCACCATTTTGGTAGAGATGTCTGAGTAGGACCCCTGGTCACCTTATGTAAAATAACAAAACCCCCACTCCTACTCTAGCCTGCTCTCTCCTCACATTAGAGGACAATGGGCTCCTTTGGAAGCATATTCCTGTACCAGTGACCCTTACCCAGCATTTACTGAGCACCTCTATGCATGAAATTCTCTCTCACATCACCTGCTTCCCCCTTTCAAAATCCAAAATCCACAGTTTGTTTGGTCACCAAATAGATGGTGAGGGCCTTTGGCCTGGAATCCAGGGAATCTCTGAGGACTGTTTAGCTCTAAGACTGTGAGGTTCTGTGTTGCCTGCAGAGAGGAGGTTATGCCTTGAATCCAATCTTGAAGTTTTGTCTGTTGTTCCTCTTGATATCTCATGGTGCTTTTGGTCCTACTAGATAACTCAAACTATTGGCAGTTCCACAAGATCCTGGTAAAGATTACCCTCCCCACAACCACCAATGAAACACCTGAGAGAGGAGGCATGGAAGGAGCCAGCAAGTGCCAGTGACTGGTTCATGCTCATCTTCCCCTTATTTCTGGGGACTCCAGGGCCTGAGGCAGGTTGAGTACCTCTAATAGGGATCCCCACTCTGGGCCCAACAGCCATCAGAGTCACAGGTCTGGACAATGCTGATTTTTCTCCTTTCAGGCAGAGAGAGCCCATATGGGCACCTGTATTCCAGGCTACCAATAAGCTGCTGGTTGGCCAAGAATTCGGGGTCTCCTTTTCCTGCTTTGTCCATCCTGGCTCCTCAGCCTCAGGTCTGAGCCATGGAGAACCCTCTCCAATCTGCTGGAACATAACATCACAAGCTGCTCCTGCTGTGGTCTGGGCCACCAGCTCCCAGCCTGCTGCTGCTGGAAGAGGACTATGATGTGAGGAATCAGTTTGCAGCATCCTTCCACATGCCAGTCCCTTCATGGTGGGTGAGGGGCCCATTTGGAAAGAATCACATTTGAAGCAGGCAATTTAGAGTGAGATGGGGAAAATGAAAAAAGGGAGAAATGCTAAATTGCCCACTGGACAAAGCCATGTTTCAGCCAGGCCACATTGTGCCTACACTTTCCCTGCAGCCCAGCCTTCCCACATGGCCTGTTCAGGCCCATCTGCTCAGCTCTCATCCCCTCTCCTTCTCCTGGGCCCTGGGGAAATACCAGCATTTCTCTTCTTTGTCTCTTCTGCCTTTTCAGCCCCACTTGGCCTATCCCTAAGATGTACAAACTTTCTGGCCAGAAGCTGGATTAAGGCAGGCAGGATAAGCAGGGCAGGGCCTAGAAATGTAGGTTTGAGCTCATGATCCTTTATTCTAACGTCAAGGGTAGGTGGGCACACTTAGCAACTGAAATGTCACCTGCTTCCTGGCTCCCTTCTCTACCAGGACATGATCTCACTGAAGCTGGCTTTAGAGGTAGAAGACCTATGCTTGACGCAGATCTGTCTTTTTTCTACCTGGTAGCTTTGGGCAAATCCTGTCCAAGTTGACCCCTCTGAGTCTCCACTTCCTCATCTGTAAAATTAGGGCATTAAGTAGGGTGATTTGAGAATGAAGGAGTAAATCTAGAACTGCAGTAAGATCTTAGTTATCCTTCTTATGCCCTTTTCCTTTGGGTCCCCATGGATGCTAGTCACACTGGAGAGATGCTTGTCTACCTGAGGAGGTAGGATTCTCCCAGGAGGCAGCCCCATCCTGCCCATGAGCAGCCAGAGCCCTGAGACCTTCAGGAAGGGGTGTGTGAGCCCACATCTCTTGTTTTTCCAACAACTCAAGGGAGGAGGGTGAGTGGAAAATAACTTAGGTCAGAGGAGGCACTGTGGAGATGTGGGGAAGAGGTGAGGAGGCAAGGTCTCATTTTCACTGCTTTGTCCTAGAAAGCCCCAGAGTACGCGTGGGCAGGGTTTTTCGCCTGCCCAGCCCTGGCCATGTTTGAAGGAGGAATCCCCACTGAAGATTGATGTCAAAGACTTGCCTTTCCCTCCCCCAACCTCAACCTCTGTGATTTAAAGAAATTATTTGGACATAGGAGTTAATGGAAGTAGGTTGCTGGTATGTGGGCGAATTCATCACTGTCTCCTTGCATTGCAAGAACAGATCTGTCTTTCAGGGTAAGATATCCTGGAGTGACTTTCCAAGGTCTGAGAAATATAGGCTACCTTGGCATAGCTGGGAATGCTGCTGTCCAAGGCCCCCACTCCAGTGCCCCCTTCCCTCCCTCCCCCTCTCCCAGCTGTCTCTTGCCCTTGGAAGTAGGCATATCCCCTGCTGCCCACTGCTCAGGGTGAGGAGGGCTGTTTTTGCACCGCTGTTGACAGGGATGAAAGAAGTGGGGGAAGGGAAAGGGAGGTAAAGGGGGTCTGTTTGGTGGGGGTGGTGCTCTGGAGCAGACTAGCTCTCCTCCCCTCAATTTTCTCATTCAAGCAGCTCAGCACTTCCTGAAGGTGGCACGCAGGGAGGGAATTGTTTCAAAAACAGAAAGACCTAGTGCTGTAAGGCTTGGAGGCTGGGAGGTGGGTGGGTGCGGGGATGTGAAGAGAGAAGATAATTATGTAGGTGGGGGCGGAAATCTCTGGGCAACGAAAGGACTGCTGCCCTCTCTAACACCACACACAGACAGGCCTTCCCCATAGTCTAAATGTGTGTGTGTGTGTGTGTGTGTGTGTGTGTGTGTGTGTGTGTACAAGTAAGTACTCATGTACACTCATTTCATTTAGTGTGAGCGCAGAGACATGGCTATGAAATCAGTGTTCACAGTGAGAATGACTAGAGACTATTCTGAGGCTGTTCCCTACATCTCCAGCCCATCAGATTGTTTTTCTCAGATATTTATTTGGGTCTTATTTGGTCATCTCTCCACTCCTTGTTCTTGCTGTTTCTTTCTTTTCTCTTGGTTTCTCAGTGTTCTGTCTATCCCTTCTCTCTCATTCTCTCTCTCTCTCTCTCTCTCTCTAACAAAAATGGGAAGTGTTGGACAGAGACCCTTCTCCTAGCTGCCACTATTCAGGATGCAATAAGATGAATTTAAATCCAGTAAAATAAAGGACTAGGAGTAGGGAGTTGTGGAGGTCAGGAGGTGGGCTATGGAATTCTATAGTGTCATAGAATGTTGGAGCTAAAGAGACCTGAAGAGTCCACAGATATGGAGCCAGAGGTCCTTGGGAAAACACCTATTATTGTCTGTTATAATCTGTATTATCAATGGTAAATTTAGATGTGTCTAAATTTGGTACTGGGGGAGTTGCTGGGGAGAAGTGGGGTCTTTTTGTGCTCCTAAGGCTGGCAGACCCCCTGCCACACACTCACTGAGATGATTCACTGAGTGGAACGGCCTCTTTTCTCTGAGGCTCAGAGGAGGCAGCTGATTTTGCTACGCAGAACATGACTTTCTCCTGAAGCCAGGGACATCTGCAGCTTGGATAGCCTCATCAGAGCTCTGGGCATGAGCCCAGAGGCCCGGCTGCAGAGTTGCCAGTATGTTGTCCTCCTCCCAAATCGACTGCTCTCTGGACATTCCCTTCCTCAATGACCCCAGGGGAAGTCCAGCTCTGGCTCTGGCAGTGTATAGAGCGGGCAGCATAAAGCGTGTCCCCTTCTGCTGGGGCAACTAGAATCTGCTTTAACACTCCTCCTTTTCTTCACCCCACAACTGGCTCACCCAAACCAGACAGCAGGGGGAGCTCCTGGGTCATCCCAGGAGAGGATTCTGGGCTGCGGTCTTCAGCCTGGACTCTGAGAACACTGGAATATTTGTCTGTACGCCTGTCAGTCTGAGGGTGAGCAGGGCAGATCCTTTGAGCGCTAGAAGCAATCTTTTTCTAGCAGAGAGAGACAGGGGCTTGAGAGAAAACTGGCTTTTCTTACTTGTTCCTGAGATTCCTTGAGCTAGAAGGAACCTGATTTCTGCCTCTGGGAGATCAGCAGGCAGTGTAGGTCTCCAACCAGTGCCAGGTTGGTCCCATTGGGGACAGTGTAACTCCTGATGCCTTACCAGCCCCCAATGGCTGACCCTGCTTTGGCTACCTTTGGCTACATTCCTTAAGAATGACTTTCAAATCAACGCCCATGCTCTGCCCACTGGGTTCTTTATAATGGGGAATAAGATAAAAAGCCTTTTTCTCTCCGATCTAACACAGTCCTCTGTTACTGTTCCTGGACCTGTCTGAGAGTCAGATGGGAATGGGGTAAGATGGGGTGTGGCACATTCCTGACCTGTTGCTGACAAAGCCAGGGTTTTCTGGGCAGCAGCTCCTGCTTTCTTTCTAGTTGTTTCCCTCAGACTTCCTCATTCCCCACCCAGTTCTCCTAAAGCCACTGACACTCAGACACATTCCTCCTTTCCAATAACAGGGCCTGTGTGGGCACAGATTTAATGACAGGGAGAGTAAGATGCCTATATCAGGTTATATAACCTCAAAAGAAAAGCTCCAGCACCTCTAAGTTCTCTGTTCAAAGAATGGAAGAGTCCAGGGCATGGTGCCTTGTGTGGAGGACAGGATCTCTGGGCTAGAGACAAAGGCTTTGTTGCCAGCAGAACTGAGGGGCACGGGCCCGAGTTTATGCATTTATTTGGGGGAGGACATGTCCAAGTCAACTTCAGATTCGGTTTCTGACATCAGAACCCAGAGTCACTGGTTCTCCCTAGAATCTAGGGAAAGATGGCCAGTGCCGAGGCCAGGTCTGGCATGAGAGCTGCTTCACTTTCCTCAGTGTCTTAGGGGTCCTGACAGCCCTAGCTCACCCCTACTGAGGCATTACCTTTCAAGGTCTTCAGAGCAGTAGAGGTTAGGGATGGGGACTTTTCTGATGGAAAATCTACAGAGAAGTGGATCATGTAGCTTGCTTTTAGCTCTTACCCTGTGTCTCCCAGCTCTTTCAACCAGGATATTTTCCCTGGGGTTTCACCTCATTTCTTCCAGCTTCAGTGTTAGCCTATCCTTTAGCTTGTGGCACACACCCTGGAGACCTCTGGGACACTCACCTGTGCAATTCATGTGCAGTTAGACCAGTGAGGCACACGTGTGTGGCAAGAGCTGAGAATGAGAAAGACTGAATCCCTATTCATGAGTCTCAAGGGTTGAAAGTGTGACTGGGTGCTGGTGAGGGTTCGAGAGCAGTCTGCAGTTGCTCAGCCATATCTGAAGACTCCTTATGGAAATAAGGCCTCAGATAGACCAACAAAAGACAGGAACCTTTAAGAGGCATTGTAACCACTCCTACATGGTCCCCTCATTCATTCTCTTAAGAGTATCCCCTACCCCAGCTGGCATCTGACCCTCTGTGTAGGGGCAAAACCTTTTTCCATTCTAAGTGACCATTTACCCCTTTCTCCAGTCTGCTGGGAATTAGCAGGACGATGTCATCCTACTTAGGAAACCCCAGGCTCGTGAGATGGAAATGAGCGTGTGCAGAAGTGAAAGGCTCATTTCTGGTCCAGAAGTGAGTTGGAAGCTCACTAGCATGGAGTTTAGGAATGACTACTCCCCACCCGCCCACCCACTTACAGTTCCAAAAGGCTTGTTTTCATGGCCCTTATTGTTTAGGGAACTAAGAGTTTGGGCCTGCTCAGTGATGCTTTCCTGGTATATAATCTTGAAGGCATTGTGGTGAGAAGGGGGATGTAGAAATCATAATGATCATAGCTCCTATTCACTGAGCACTTTAAATAAGTAAGGTGTTGGTCTAAGCATTTCACAGGATTTGTCTTGTATAATCTTTAAACAACCCATTAAATCATTATCCCTATTTTGCAGATGAGTAAACTGAGGTACATGCGTAATAACAATAACAAAATTGTAACAATAATGATAAAATTTTAACAGCTTTAATTTTTTTAAAAAAGACCCAGTGCCAAGTCCTGCACAAACATGTTATATGTATGATATTATTAAGTCCTTGGAATTCATCATAGTATCCCCATTTTCAGCTAAGGAAACTGAGACTGAGAAAAGTAACATCCCCAAGGTCACATAGTCTTAATTACAAAGCAAAAATGAAACCCACTTCTGTCTGATTCCAAAGCAATCTGTGCTCATGATCCCTTAGCAGTACTGCCTCCCAAGGGAGCATTATGGAGAGAGCAGGTGTTATGGAAGAGAGTTCCACTGGCCTTTAAAATCAGAGGGCCTTTGGGCTGGGCCAGGAACCGCAACGTCTGCCATTCTGGAAAGCTGTGGAAGAGCACCCTGCTATTTTTACCTGACAGTGAAGGAAGCTTTGATACTGTCTTCTTACCCACCTGGGACTGGGCTCTGTAAACCCACAAACTGCAGGAAAATAGATCCTGGAACAGGCTGGACAGGGAGGCAGGGGATGTTTGCTCTAGCCGGAAACCTCTGCCTTCCTGCTCACCCTGAGATGTGTGCCTTCACCCTAACAGCCTGTCTTGGGGCTGCTATCAGCCTGCTCTCTCTTAGTCATCACTGTGAATGCTGCTGGGCTGCGGTTGCCTTGGTAACTTGATGGGAAACTCTTGAGTTTTTCTGGAACCAGAGAGGTTTATGGAGGGAGAAACCAGGCTCTGTTAGGCTGCCGGCCACAAAAGGGAAGAAACCAGTGCTTACTGCTCCTGCCAGCAAGCCAGCCAGTCCTTCCATGGGTCTGACCTCATTCTCTTCTGTTGCATCTGCAGTAACTTTGCAGCATTTGGGGCTGGGCCTGAGAGTGGGGAGCTGTCAGGTACTGCTCTGCCCTTGGAGTTGGCTCCCATTGTCACCAGAGTTCCCTGGACTCCTGCTTGCTGTTCCTGTGCCCTGGCTCTGAAGTCTTAATTGGTTTTATGAAGTTCAATGTCTATTTTTTATGAGACAGATAATTACGATGAGAGGAGGTCAGGCCCTCCTCTGCTGGACTAGTTGGGGCCTCCAGAATTGCTGATTCCCCAATCAGCACCACACAGATTAATGAGATCAGAGTAGTCTGGGGCAGGCTGGTTGGGGAAGGGGAGATACACTCACAGTAGGAGGGGAGGAAAGACCAAGTAGCCAGGCTCTTAGTCCTTGCCTGCACATCTGAGGTGGGCATCTACAGATGCTGTCCTTTGTGGAGGCAGAGGAGAGGTGGCTCTCCTTCCAGGGGCCTATGGCAACTCTCTGAGGCCTCCTGGGGTAATTCCTACCTGGAGCCGTGCCTGGCTGTGCCAAGAAATCCTTAATCTTGACACCATTGTTACCTGTGGAGCTGTTTCTTTTTTCTTCTCCTCTAGTTTTCTTTCTTTCCTTTCTCCCACAATCTCAGTCTGAAATATGGCTTATTTCTTCCTTAGGTCAGTCTCTATAATTGGTTTCTATTTCTCTCTTGGTCTTTTCTCTCAATCCTAGTCCTGAATCTATCTATCTATCTATCTATCTATCTATCTATCTATCTATCTATCCATCCATCCATCCATCCATCCATCCATTTCTCTCCCTCCTCCCTCTTTTCTTTCTTTGTTTCCTTTCTTCCTCTTTTCTCCCCTCTTCTCTCTCTCCTCCTCGTATACAAATTGACTTGCTGCCAGTTATAGGGCATCTCCATTCACTGACTCACTGCTGGCTACAGGCAGGGTCTGATGATGGTGGGGAGTAGATGCGGGAAGAGGGGGGTAGTACAGTGCAAGAAATTCCACTGGTGCTGGGATGGCTTTCTTCCAACCCTCATGCCCAGGAAGAGCATGCAGAGCAGAGGTTTACATGCTTCTCTCTAGTCTAGAAGCTGCTGTCCAGATCTGCAACTCCCAGATGGGCTGAGAGATTGGCCCTGTCCCTAGACTAGGCCGAATGGCTGTGAGCCCTGCTCCCGCTAGCCTTCTGGGAAGGATCTTTGACAATCTGCTCTGGCTCTAGTTACTGTCTGTCTGATCTCATGTCCTTCTCCCAAGGAGGAGAAGGTGGCCGACCCATTCATGGCAGACACAGAACAGCACTTACAGACTGAGCTGGTTGCTGGATATGGCTGGGAGTGGTACAAAAATGACCTCAAGAAGACACTTATCTACTCAACATACTCTCAAACTCCTTCCTCCTTTTGCTTTCTGACTTACTGGCCAACTCCCCAGGAGTCACTTTCCCCTTAGAGTGTATCCAACCTTGCAGAGAAAGAAGAAGAGAGGAATGAGACTAGAACCACTCAGGTCAGGAGGGCCTGGAGTTTCTGGCTGCAGAAGCAGGACCCTCCTCCTTCTCCTCTGCCTCCATTTAATTAGCTAATGTCTGTAAAGGGCTGGGCGTCAGAAAAGCCCTATACAAATGTTGAGCACAATTTCATTTCCAAGACTAGCCAAGAATATATTTGCAGACTTTAGTGAAAGGTCACCAGGCCTGCCTGCGACAGAGGGAAGACTCCCTGCAGGGCCTAGAGAAAGGACAACACTGGCGCAGGGGAAGGAGAGGCCACAGTGCAAGCCAGGGTCCCTGCCTTCTTGTAGGTCCAGCATCTTGGCGCCATTCCTGCTTCACACTGCCTATACCCTCCTGACTCCCAGGGTTCTAGAGGCTCAGCCATCTCTGCAGGGACCACCCTCAGAGACTTTCCACCAGGAGATTATGCTAATATTCACAACAACTAATATTTACTGAACACTTACTATGTGCCAGGCTGTACTAAGGGGGCTGAAGCTCTCCAGCTTGGGGCGAAGTGGCTGCTTCTCAGGGGTAGTGGGGTGGAGGAGCCTTCCAACGAGGTTAGCCCAGAACTGCATGAAGTCTCTCTAAAACCTTTAGAAGATGGGTAGCACTTATTCTGCCCTGACCAATGAGAGGAGTTTCTGCTTTGTAATCCAAGTCCCTTTAGCACAGGTGTTCTACAAGCTTCTGGACACTCTTTTTCACAGTGACAACGCACCTGGCTCTAAATCCATTATGAAAGATTATTGTAGTCAATTAGCCTTGACAGGCTCCATATCCAAGGGGCAACTTTCCAGTTTTTGGTGCTCCAAGGTCGATTGTATGTCCCTGTCCCTCTCAGAATTCTGTTATCCAGTAAAGAGGAGCAGTCCCCTCTCTTTATCTCTGGGCAGGACTTGGCTTTGGGTGAGGGCCAGAGAAACAGGCTGGGAGAGTGGAATAGTCAGTCTTATCCCTCATAGCTCCATAGTCAAGGTGAGTGCTTTGAGACGGTGAGAGAGTCAGCAAAGCAGGGAATGAAGTGTTCCAGAAGAGGGAGGCAGGTTAGGATGGGAATATTGATAACATATTTCCAACATCCCTTGGATCTCTTTTGTCCGATTCCCTTTACTCTCTAAGATCTGAACTGAGCTAGAATGGGCTTTCTGAGCAACAAGGTCCTTTTGCCCCAAAGCATCACCAGTCTTTACTCTGTCCTCGGTTGTTCTCTGGTTCCTCTCTAGAGCCCAGGGGCCTCCATGTGTCATCAGTTCGTTATCATTTTGATAAATGATAGTCTTTGAAAAAGCATGACTCCCCAGCTGAGGCAGCTCCCCTACAATCTGAGGAGGAGTACAAATGGATGGAGATGGGATGGGAGTGGGAAGACAGCATACACACATCAACTCAGAGGCACAAACATAGTGGTATTTGGTCTCTTGGGTGTGTGTAAATGGACACAACGCTCCCCCCCAACACCCCAGTGCATACAGCACACATACCTTTATACACAAGCAAGGGATTTATTATATGCCCAGGTGTAGTTATACCAGAGAGCCCACAGAGCTGTGTTCACTGTAGCCACTCTCAGTTGCTTACAGTCCCAGAGATTCATGCAACATCTAGACTTGCAATGCAGCATCCAGCAGCCTCAGCCTCCTGCAAACCCAGAGGCCAGGCTCCCCAGACTTTTGATGGGGGAGGGTAGTGGAGTGTGGAAGCAGAGGTTAGAGATCTGCAAGTCCATTAGCCATAAGAAGCATGTCTGGAATCTAAAATCAGAGACAAGGGCGCTGCAGACAGTGAGTTCACATTTCCTAGCCCCTCCTCCACCAGGAAGCTTCTTGTGGTCATAAAGCCATGTGGGGATTAGAGCAGCTCCCTCAATAAAAGCTACTTATTCAAAACGTGCTTTCTGTTAATTTGCATGTACTTCATGGACATAATAATGTATGGAAGAGCTGCCTCCTCAGCCTCCCTTCAGTATCCCTTTCTCCCACACTCCTTTCCTCTGCCCCTGTTGGCAGGCACAGGTACCAGTTTGGCTAGGCCATGCTTTGCAACCACCCGGGGATCTTGATGGGGATTTGGAAGTGGTGAACACTGGACACTGACCGGTGGTCCACAGAGAGGCAGCTCCAAGGACAACCCAAAGGGGCCACAGCAGAAAGAGTTTTCCAAAGGAGAAGAAGGAAGGCCCACCAAAGGGGGAACCCTCCCAGTTCCCCCAGAAGGCTGCAGGCCTGATCTAGGGCAGAATGATTCTGACTATTTGCTGTTTGTAAGTGGGATTGCAATGGTGGACAGGTAAATCAACTTCAACTTCTAAGACTCTCTGTCAGCCACCTCCCATGCATTCAGTTCTTTCAAAGAATAAGTAATATCTACTCTGTGCCAGGTTTTATGCTAAGCACGTAAAATACAGTGGTGAATAAGACAGTGTGACCCCTGCCCTTACAGGACTCCAGTCTAATTGGGAAAACCCACAAAAAATGAGGAAGCCAGCTGATGAATATAGAATTACAAATTATATAATATATAATAAGTATTGTAAAGTGAAAAAACAGGGTGCCAAGATAGAATGGGGGACCTACATCAGATGAAGTAATTAAGGGAGAGTGGTGACATAGGAACAGACCTAGAAGAGTAGGAGTAGGGGGAAGAGTATTTCAGGTGGCAGGAATTGCCAGTGCAAAGGCCCTGTGGCAGGAGTGTTGGAAAAGCAGAGAGTGATGTGGCTGGAGTAAGGCAATGATAGGAAGAGGAGTACCTGGTGAGGTTGACATGGTTAAGACAGGCCAGGTCAGGTCTTGGGAGCTATGGTAAGGAATGTTCTATTATCTTTAGGGAGGCGGGAAGTTCGCAAAGAGGTTTAATCAGGGAAGCAAGAGGCTGATCTGACCTCCATTTAGCAGGACGATGCAGGTAGACTAGTGGGGAGGCTATTACAGTTATCCCAGCAAAGAGAGGCAGAAAAGGGAGAAGGAAAGCAACCAACTTTTTTTTTTAAAGGGAGAATCAAAATCCTCAAGGTACCTGCTCCATAGAAATCAAGAACTCCTCTCTTGATTTCTTCTTTATCGCCACAAAGGTACACCACGGGATTTTCCACCCCAGCTCTGGGAAAAACCACGGCTGGACTCTCCTCATTTCCTCATTGCCCCACTGTCAGGGTACTGTCTTTTGGAGACTCTCCAGGGAAGGCTCTGACCTGTCTCTGGGCACATCCAGCAGGTCTAGGAGGGAGTTGCCAGTCTGAGAGGAGGGGTCAGTCTCAATCCCGTCTTGCCCACTTGATCCAGAGCATGTTCATGGTGCTACATACTGGGCAGTGTCTTGGTTGAGTCAGGTGGACACAGCCACTCACCCCCACTCTCCAACCTAGGGCTCCAGAGACCTTAGAGCCAATTCCAGTTTTTAGCTGCCCCTCCCACTATCAATCAGGGATAAGAAGCATGTCAGAATCAGGCTGAGGGGAGGGAGGGGTGGCTCAGAGCCTGAACTACCCCCTAGGGATGCAGGAATATGAGCCAAGTATCCTGAGCTTGAACATTTACAGGTAGCACTCAGGATTGAAAACTGATTTATAGTCTGCAGGCAGGCAGGAGGGAGTGGGAAGAAGGTGGGGAGCTCTGTGTACAGTGCAGCCTTGTTGGGCAGTGGTAATTATATATTACATTGAACTGTCCTTGCAGTACAGTGAAGGGCAGTGAGAATGAGACTCTAAATCACCTTTTCTTGATGCTCCCCTCCCTGTGATTTGGCCCCAGAGCCCATGGCTGACACTTCTAGAAACACACACACACACACACACACACACACACACACACACACACACACCAGTGGGGACCAGCCTGACTGGGGACACAGAGAGCAGAAAGATGAGATGTTATCGCCTCTGGAAGCTTTCAGGGGCTGCTCATCCTACAGGCCTCATTGTTTATTGCTCCCCACTCTTCCCACACTCTCTCTCTTCCTTATTACACTGGGGCCTGAATGTGAGCTGTGTCATTTGAAGACAACATCTCTGTCCACCCTTCATTCATTCACTCCTGCAGTATCTCTCTTCTCCACACCTTGGTTTGTTTGGGACCTCATCATTTTTCTCCTCAATTTCTGAAACAGTCTCACCCTCTCCCCTTACCCATCATCCTTTAATTTGTTGCCATAGTAATCTCCCTAAATATATCACTGACCATAGTCTTGATCTTATTTGTCATGGAATTGCAGGTGTGGAGAGAGATAGTCAAAGACAGGGTTCTTGAGGGCTCAGGAAGGAAGAAATCTCCCCAGGCTCTCCGCAGGTCCAGGTCTATGATTGCTGGCTCACTGCCCACCCTGAGCTATCAACCCAGGATGGGTACTCATTCTTCCTTCTCTGGCTGGACCCTGGTCCTTAGATCAATCACTTGGAATTTCCACCAATTGCCTTATCCCTGTCCCCAGGGCCCTGGCTGCAAGTGCCTGGCACTTCCTGGTTCATTAGGGAGGTGGTAGTGTTTAATGGTGATGAGAAAGGGCTCTAGGGTCAGACAAGTCTGGATTCAAATTCTGGCCCAGACTGTGCATGAATTATTTGAGTAGTGAACTGATTAAGAGCAAGAACTCTGCAACTCGATTGCATGAGTTTGAATCTTGGTCTACTACTCTTTAGTCTATTTAGGGTGGTTACTTAACTTCTCTGTGCAGTTTCTCCATTTCTAAAATATGGATAATAATGGTACCTACCTCATAGGGTCACTGTGCAGATTAAAGAAGCACAATATGTAATAATATTTATAATCTTGCTGGGAATCTGAGCTATTATTATTGTAATTTCACCTCTCAGAGCCTGTTTCCTAGTCTGTAACAAATCTCCACAATATATCTACCTGCCTCAAGGTTGTTGTGAAGACCAAATGACACATTCCCTTTAGAAACTCTCAGAGGTTCTACAAATGTTAGGTATTATTATTTATCATCAGGTACTTGCTCCCTGAAGTTCTCAGGTTTTGGGCAATAGGGTCACCTTCCTTTGAACACCGAAGCAGTTACCTTCATCCTCCTCCTATACTAGCCTCAAAGCAGAAAGTTGTGATATTCTGGAGCTAGGAGCAGGCTTGTAGTTCATCCGATCCTTTTCCATCTAGAGGACTGCATGGTACAGTAGGCCATTCTGACAAATGGGCATCTCTGATAAAGAGAGATGGTTTCAAAGGAGGCTGTTAATTAAATTAAGGACAAAGTTTACTCTCTTCATTGCAGAGGTGGACCCAGGTTTTGTGGGACCCGAAACTAATACAATTTGGGGAAGCCCTCTTTAAGAAAAATTATAAATATAAAATTAAGTACAGGCTTTGAACAGGAACTGTGCTAATGAGGAGCCCTGAAACTTAAGTTTCTTTAGCTTCAGAAAATCTACTTCTGCCACCGTGTCAGGTGGGCATTTGATAAATACTTGTCAGTTGGTTGCTTATGGCCAAAACAAACCATTTTCACTGTGTTATAGGTCAGGACCCCCAGAGCACTAGGGTGGGCTCATTCTCTACCCAGATTCTGGTAGTCACCCCATTATGTGGGTTGTGGCTCCTCCACTGCCTTCACCTTACACTAAATTGCTTTTTTTCAAGACTCACAGGCAATTTCTTTTTTGCTTTCGATTCATTTGCATGTGATTTACATATATTTAATATTCACACTCATATTTGGAACCCTTCCTCTGTCCCAGTTTAAGCTAAATTCCTGGGACTTAGTTAACAAATAAGACTGAACTTTCTTCCAGGATACAGAGGGGAAAATACAGTCAATATGGGGGTGGGTGGGAGGATGATGACATTTGTCTTGCAGTCAGTTTCTGAAGTCTCTAGCCCTACTCAAATTGTCCTCCTCCATATATTCCTGTCCCCTGCCAACCTCATCCCTTCCCAATTTCCCCATGATTATGAAGTTGAAAATGCATATACAGTCAAGGACACACATGCCTATCCAAATGCTGGGCTTACTGTGGCTCCATTGTGTGGCCCTTGTAGCCAAGAGGCACAAAACATCAAGATGTCAGCAAAGAAGAGCACACAGAAGTTCTTCCTTATATCACTCCCAGGGAGAATTAGCCCCCTAGCAGTCCCCAGCTTTGTTTAGAAGTCCAGATTTTCCCCCTTACTGACAGAAACAGATGGCAGGTGGGAGTATGTATGAGTGAGTGTATGTGTGTGTGCATGCACATATGCATATAAGCTGTACACACATATAAAAAGTGTGCACACATTTGTGAGACAGTGAATGCCCACATGCACATTAATACATTTACTAAGACAGCGGGGCAGAGGAAGTGGAGGAGAGGATGTGGGAAGGAAGGTCTTGATCTAAGAAAACCGCATTGTGGTTCTAAATACCATCAAAGGTGAAATCTCATTTCTCAAATCTGCTCTGTAATAGGGAGGCAAAAAGAAGCTAGCAAGGCAAGAAAAGGTCTCAGGACAGGGATGAGGCACAGCTGTCAGTGTCACCACTGGCTCCAGCAGTGACATCACTCTCCCAGATCCCTTCTCTGAAGTGGTGAGTCACTCAGAGCCCAATCAATACTGCATTCCATTTGTCAGTGCCATCTTTATGCTCTCATGAACCAATTCATACTTTCCTCTTCCACACACCCCGGTCCCTGCCCGCCATGTACTCCTGAGGAGTCTGAGCTTAAACCCTGGGGGCTTAGTTCTTTTTTAGCCTCTATCAAAGAAGGCAGGAATTCCTGCTTCTGGGTGAGGCATTCAGAGAGAAGAGAGGGAACAAGAGAAATAAAAAGACACTCCTGCTGTATGTGGGGGGGTCTTTCAGAAGCTGAAAACTTTCAGAGCCAGCTTGTGAATAAGGACTGAGGAGAAAGAAGAAGAGGCAGCAAAAAGAGAAGGGAAAGCAGACAGTCAGAATAGAAAGCAAAAATGGAACTAGGACTGAAGAAGAGAGATGAGGCGAGGTGAAGCTGACAGCTGTGAATTCTTATTTCTCAGGATCTTAGGATTGCTACTCCATTTCCCTGGTTCTCTAATCATATTTGGATCCCCAGACCTAGTGATGTAGGGGGAGGCCTGAATTCCACACTACCTCCCTGGGGGAGGAGCCCCAGTATCTGCCATATGAAGTTTCACCATAGTCCCACTCTCCATGTTAGAGATGGGGGTGGAGGAGCTAGAAATGAGGCAGAGGAGGGACAAAGAATGAGAGGCACAGAAAGAAAGGCAGTGCCCACTGGGGCAGCTCTGTTTTCTCTCTTGGGATCTCAGTTTTTTTCTAAGGACTTGGCACCTGCCCAGTCATTGTTTCCTCTGGCCTGGCCCTCATGCTCGGTGGCAGCCTGAGCATCATCCCTTGCCACTGACGGGAATCAGAACAGGGGCCCCTTTATTTCAGTCAGATTTGACTGCTCAATCTCTGTGACTCTAATTTCCCAAGATGCTGTTTGTTCCTGGTGTAAAGTGAGCTGGTGCAGGGAAACTAGCCTTTGGGTTTATGTCTGAGTCAACAAGATGACACCAGAGAGGTGAGACTGAGCTTTCATGAGATCGCAGAGAGTTTCAGCTGGATATCCACCATTTGGGATTTCTTCCCTTCATGTGCTATGACAGAAATCTGTCTTCAATCCCAGATTTCTCAATCAACAATAACAACAACATTGAATCAATAATAATAATAATAGCAACCATTTACTGAGTGCCTAATATATGTCAGAGACTTGGTAACTGTCTTCTTATGTACATTATCTCATTTGGTCCTGTAAAAACACCATGGGACAATCACTACTGTGGAAAATGAAGGAGTACACTGAGGTTTCCAGAGGTTGGCGTCCATAGCTTGAGGTAGAGCTGAAATTTGATCCCAGATCCATCTGAGTTTTCCTGTTTCAACGTTTCAGGCTCCCTTTCCTTTTGAGTTGCAATCCAAAGCCTTTATCTCCAGTAAGTACTCATTCCCTCCCTCAGCAGTCTCCCCTACACCAGCCTCAGGAAGCTCCAGGCTGCCTCAACTGTCCTTCCTGCTGGTTCAGGTTAGGTTTGGAGTTCTGTTTGTGGCCCTTGGGGTTCAGAGCAGTCTGGCTTCAATTCCCACTCCCCAGGGAGAGGGAGAGGTGAATGAGAGTGGCTGTCATTTCACACCAGGAACAAAATCATGAGATTTTTTGGATAGGTTTAGGGTCACATGCTACCTTGGGCTCCTGTCTCTCTGGAGCCCCACAAAAGGAAGGAGAACATGGAAAACTACCAGATCCTCAAGGGAGCTAGGGATGACGGCATAGGTGGAATGAGAATTCCTTTTCCCATCAGAGCTCGTGCCCCTAGAAGGCTGGTGCTACTGTTTGCTACAGGGCAGTCACATCTTCTAATGTGGCCTCAGATGCAGCCCAGCTTGCATTCCTAGATCCTGTGTCCCCCAGTGAAATGAACCTGTTCCAGACTTTGAAAGACCACAGGCACCTCCTAATATGTTGTTCAGTGAAAACAGTGTGCTGCTAGGGTTTAAAGCAATCCCAGAACCTTCTACTAGACTGCCTTCTCCAGGCCTCTTATGGAGGGGATGTTGTGGAGCTTTACTGGGAGACCGTGTGTGGACCAAACATTCCTCTCAGAGTCTGTGAGCAAATCAGGGCAAGAGCTGCATAGGGAAAAGGAGAGCAGGGCAAAGACGGCTGGATGTTCTCACACAGGGAGGAGAGTCACCATGTCACCCAAGGACAAAGAGCCAGAAACACAGAGATGGAGCAACGCAACAGGAAGAGCATGGTTCTCCTTTCTCCTAGGGTCGGGGCACATGTGGCTCTAGGTAGCTCTAGACATAATTTAGGGCATCCCCTCTTTTCAACATAAGGAAGTCGAAGCTCAGAGGAGTACAGGAGCTGCCCTTAGATCATACTACTCCTGAGTGTGTCTCCCAGTCAGTCTGGGGTCTGGGGGCAATGAGGATAGGTGGCCCTGCCCCAGATATCTTCTCAGAAGCAAGGAGACCTAAAAGGGAGGGGTCACAACTTCGACTACCCCCACCCAGGAACTTCAAGGGCTTTATCTCTCATCTGTAAAATGCTCTGGGCCTTCAGTTCCCCCATTAGTGAAAACAAAGAATGTCTGCTTTCCTTCTTTGCAGGGCTGTTGTGGGAATCAACTGGAAAGAATACACAGAGAAGAGCTTTACAAGCTCAGAGTGTTATTAAGTTTGTGATTAGGCCAGGTCATTGAGGGCTGCCAGAATAATGGGAGGATTAATGCCTACGCTCTGGGAAGGAGGAAGGCTAAAGTCTGCCTTGTCCTCTTCCCTCGGTCATCTACCCTGAGAGAAAGCAGTCGGTATGTCCAAATCAACTTAAGTAAGAAATGTGCAGTAGCAGCAGTTGTCCCTTACTCAGCCTTCACTTGCCCAAGGCAGAGAGATTTTAATTTTCGAGCTGTAATGAGAAAAAGAAACTCTAAATTAAAGAATATTCCAGTGAAGCAGTCAAAATAGCTGTCCAGATTCTAAATTGAGGGAAGAAATGTAAATTAAATTTCCTTCTCTCTCCCTAGCAGCAACTGGGCTTGAAGAAGCAGGTTGGGCTAGGACACAGCTGATCAAAGTCCCCACAACCCTGGCCTTGAGGTCAGTTGGGCAGGCAAAACCCTGCCCTACTCCAGGATGCTGACAGAACAACAAGTAACAGAGACCTTCCACCCCCTCACAGGAGAGATTTACCTCCAGCAAGGTTGTCTTCACTCAGGCTGCCATGACCTTGCTGAGTGAGGTCAGGCTCCAAATATTGAATTCAGGAGGCGTCGGGTGATGCCCTCATCTCCTGTGGTCTAATTTTCTCAGGGACAGAGATGCTGTGGCCTACTTTTTTCTTCTCTTCTCTCAAATTTTGGTTTACTCATGTATCACAAATATCTCTCTGTCTCCTACAACTCAGACTAGTAGTCCTGAGGATGGGGAAAGGCTGCCTGGGAGGGAGCAAGCACCTGAGCCCTCAGCTCACATTCTACTGAGCTTCCCAAGGGAACACCCTTTCAGATACTGTTGGAAGTTGGGATGGTGGGAATGTCACAGTGCCTCTGAAAATACATGTCAACCTAAAGGCCAGGACACAGCCTTCTCCCTGGGTCTCTTCTGACCTCACTCATTGATCTTCAAAACAAAAGATGTCTTGCCCCATCCCAGCCCTACCATCTGCTCTTGACCTTCTCCTTTCTCCCTCTGTTTTTCTCATCTACTTATCTAAAAAATATGGACTGAGGTGGGGGGAGTGTATGTTCCAGAATCTGTGCTGGGATCAGAGGCTTCATAAATAAACCAAATCCAGTACCTGTTGTCAGGTAGAAAAGACAGGTGAACTGAGGATTGTGCTACAATATAGAGTATGCTCAACAGTCAAGTATGGAGTTGTTCAAAAACTCTGGAGTCAGACTGATCTGGTTCTGAAACTGCTTCCATTCCTCACTCCTTATGGTGTGACTTAAGGCAAATTGTCTAACCTTCAGGTTATTCATCTGTAAAATGGAAATGATAACACTTTATAGGATTGTTGTGAAGATCAAGTGAGATAATCCTGGTAAATTGGAACAGTGCCTGGCACACGGTAAATATTCACTAAAGGCCAGTTAGTATTATCTGAAGTATCCTAATGACAGTGCTGACATTTATTACCTTTTATTGGGTGGTAGCTCTGAGCCAGCCAGAGTGTTATGGATACAGCAATGACTCAACTGTGGTCCTTGTCCTTAAGGAGTCCATAATTTGTTAGAGATGACAGATGTGTAAACAGACCTCTGAAAAAGTTTGATCACTGTCATCACCACTCCAAGACCTGTCATTTTCTGAGCCCTTGCTGTGTGTCAAGCACAATATTAGGTTTTAAAGATACATTATCTCTAATTCCTCTCTAACCCTGTGAGGGCTATCTCACCCTCATTTTACAGAGAGTTCATAGTAATTAGTAATTTGCTCAAGATAAAGCCATTTGCAGAGTAAAGTACTAACTTGAAGGAGAGTGATCTGCTCTATCTGAAAAGAGATCAGGGAAGGCTTCTGAGAAGAGGTGATGTTTATTCAGGATTTTGAAGAATGAGTAGGAGTTTTTCAGGGCCAAGATAGAGAAGGAACGAAATGGCACAGCACTCCTGTGGGCCTCCTGGAGTACTGAAGCTGTGAGCAGCAGCAGCAGTGACA
>PVKZ01006217.1:0-38769 GCA_004027375.1 Macroglossus sobrinus
CCCGAAAGGTGAGATACCTGTCCAGTGAGGTGCCACATTCCACGAGGTGGGAAAGGCAAGGCGAGCCTGGAGGGGCCGTACCACAGGAGCGGGGAGAGAGGGGGACACGGGACCGGACAGGGACCAGGACCTGAAACACGGGGCACGACTCACCTAGGAGGACAGATTTCCACCTGCGATGAAAGGAAGCACATCCCCAAAGCATCATGTTGCTTTAACTTTAGCCACCACATTTCATTTATTTTGAAATTTCAGTTGGCTCTTGAAGGCAGGAGCTGTCTGTCTCAGAAAGGAGACACAGTGGCCTATGACACCGTTTCATGTATTTCTGGGGACGTGTTCATTAGGTGTTACGTAAGACTGCTTGAATACTTTATGTTTATCTGGTTTAAATAAAAAGGAAATAGTAATTTGCTATTTTGTCAAGGTGCCATGCAAATTAAGATGTGAAAGTACACATTATTCTCAGGAATACATGCTCAAAGCTCTTACTTAATTCTTAATGACACATTTTCAAAGCTAGTAGTAAATCAGAACATGTGAAGTTTTTATGCCTTTTGTAAGTTAGATTCATTAAATGCCTGTTATTTGTGCATTTTTGATGGTACTAGGCCAACTGTCAAAAGACGAATTAGCCCACAGAAAGGGACATTAACCCCTGTGCCTACTGAAAACAGCAAGGCAGACCTTTCCTTCCAGCTCACCGGCTTCAGGGGGGGTGGGGTCTCGGGTCAGATGGGCAGGGCGTGAATGCCAGCGCCTCCGCTGTGGCGCACGGCCTGGGGCAGCGGTCACCGCTATGTGGCCCTTAGGAGGGTCAAGAAGTAAGCAGGCGCCACTGGCTGGAGGATCACTGGTGCGGGAGGCATTGTCGCCCAGCCCCGCAGACCCCTGGGTCACCGTGCGGATGCAGTGAGAGGTGTGGCCCCTGCTGGGCCTGCCCCCCACACCCCCACCCCAGGGCAGGGCGCCAGCCCCGCACACCCAGCTCCAGCTTCCTTGCACTCCAGGAAGGATGACCGGTTCAGGATTACATCCGTCTGCTTTTTCCGGAAGTTTTCTCATTTTTATCTGTAAAGAGTTTAAAAGAATGCCGCACCTCGTGAGAAAGTGTGAAATTCGACCAGGAGGGACAGTAACTGGGTCACTGTTCCACATTTCCAAACCCCGAAAGGCATGTCTTGTCGCGTGCTGTGTCGTGTGTGCTCACATCCGCCAGTGCGTGCTCTCCACCCGCTCAGAACTTCCTCCGACCTCAGGCTTTCCCTCCCCTTCCCCGCGGGGATCTGCTGTTCCCACAGCTCCGGGGTGACACGATCGTTTGCCTGCTGCGTGTACGGGGCTGGTTTACAGTGTGGGGGGCGGGGGGCAGGCGCATCAGGCTTCAGTGCTGGTGTTTGCCACAGACAATGCTAGCGCGCCTTCCTCTAACCGCAGAGAAAGGTGACTGCACCTTTATTCTTCGTGGTTACCTTCCGCCCCCTGCGCTTGCTCCTGCCCCTGGAGCTCCCTGCCCCCGCAGCACCCCACTTCTGCCCGCCCACCCTGCAGTCCTGTAGTCTTCTCAGATGTCATTAAGGGTCTCTTCTCCTGTGGCGCTTTTTCTAAGCCTCCCCAGGCTGGGCTGGCCATTCCCTCCAGGGCTCTGCTGTTCCCTGTATCCTTAGGTCTGTCACAGGACTGTTACCAAGGCTTTGACCTTCGTTACCGACATGCTGGTGTCTCCGCTGAAACTTGAATAAGCTCACTGAGGGCAGGAACCTCATCCTGGAGTCCCGCTTGGCTCTGTGCCCACCAGGCTGAGCTGTGACTTGGCTCACAGCGGCAGAGCAGTGGACGCTAGATGAATGAGTAGTGTGTGCATCCCCAGTGCGAGGTCACAGGGAAGACAGCTGCTCACCCCCCTTCCCCATGTGCACACGCTGAAACACCGTGGGGACATCAGGCTTCTGGCAGTTTCTGCCTTTGCAGTGCATCCGTCCACCAGCAGACAGGCAAGGACTTCTCAGTGGCCAGTGTCAGCAGAGCAGTAAATAATGACCACGGCTTTACGTGGACTGTGCTCAGGCTTCTACAGCAGCGGTCCCCAACCTTTTAGCACCAGGGACCAGTGGCCCTGTGAGGATCTAACGGCTGATGACCTGGGGCGGAGCTGAGGCGGTGATGCTAGCCTGGGGGGCAGCTGCGGACACAGATGAAGCTTGGCTTGCTTCCTCCCTCACTGGCCTGTGGGCCACTCACCTCCTGCTGTGCGATGGTTCCTAACGGGCCACAGGCCGTCCTGCAGTCTGGGGGTTGGGGACTCCTGTTCTGCGACACTCCTTTGTGTGTAAGTGTGTAAAACAGGGAAACAGACAAGGCTGTGACTGTGACTAAGACTGAGCTGGCAACAGAGGTGGGGGCTGATGGGCCAGCTTCGCAGAGGGAAGGCCGGAAGGTGCTGTCCGCAGCACGTGGCAGCAGTTCAGCATCGTGCGTCCATTATTGTTCAAAGTGAGGAACTCGTTACGCAAAAAGCTGTTAGGCCTCTATATTCTGAGTATTTTTATCTGGAGATATATATATATATCTGAGAGATTTTTGAGACATCTTGCAAAACATTAATAAAGTTTGCCCTTTTGAAGGTGTGCTGTTAGTTTACAAAGGTTGCTGTAACAGAGTGCCACAGATGGGTGGCTTAAAATCATGGTCCCAGGGGCCGGAAGCCTTCGCGAGCTGGTTTCTCCTGAGCCTCTCCTAGGCCGGCAGATGGCCGTCTCCTGCCCGTGCCTTTGTGTCATCCTCCCTCAGTGTGTGTCTGTGTCCGTGTCGCCTCTTCTGATGGGGACACCAGCCACACTGCATTAGGTCCACCCTGAGGGCCAGATTTTAATGTACCTACTTCTTTAAAGACCCCATCTCAGAGCACAGCACAGTCTCAGGCCCTGGGATAAGGACTTAACAGGAATTTTGTGGGGGAGCAGGAGGGGTCACAGTTCTGTCGGCAGCAGTGTGGATTTTAACTAGAATATATTTATGTAGGACTGTTCACTGACTGAGGACACACGGAGTGTCATGTGTGAGGGCGTACACACAGTTCCGTGCTCCCGTGTCAGGCATACAGGAAGTCACCACTCTGAACAGCTACAGAGTTTGGTGGCCTGGATGTGGCTGCTTCTCCAAGGCATCAAAAGACTCCACCCTCCTATGAAGTGTAGTCTTAACATTTAACAGGTAAAAATGTACAATATCAGAAAAAAACAGAAAGGATGTGGTAAGAGCACGAGAAAGGGGGAGAAATGCAAACATTAGCAGCTGCTCCTCCAGTTGAGAATAATTCCTTCCGAATACAGCACACTCAAGTGCACATGGAATGAGTTAAAATTAGTCATCGATTTACACATTTTAACACAAAGAAACAGTATTTTAATACAATGTGTATATCAGTCTTCCCACCCATGGGTGACACGGGAAATAGCAGAATTACAAAGGGTATGGTTGGAGTTAAAAGCCTTCATCCAGAGGCTGGCTGCAGCATCTTCGAAGCTTGAGGAAGCACTCAGAAAGCCACGCAGGTGTTCTGTAGCTGTGGTCAAGGGCGACTTGTCTTTTGAGTAATTGACTTCTGAAAGTGGTAAACCCAAGGCTCTGGAGGAGAAGTACAGATGTGCACTTTATGAAAGGATTTTTTCATTAAAATACGGCTCATGTACAGAGGTAGAACTATTAACTGGTTCTTCCCATGTCTGAGTTATGAGAAATGAGTTTCCCACCACGTGTAGACATATACCTTGTTTGAAATTTTCACCCACAGTTATTTAAGGAGTATTTATCGTATGTTTCGCTTTGTCCCCTCCTCTCCTGGAACGCAGCTCATGCTGTTCGGGATCTTCCTGTGCCTGGACGCCTTCCTGTACGTGTTCACTCTGCTCCCTCTGCGAGTCGTGCTGGCGCTCTGCAGGCTCCTCACGCTGCCGTGCTACGGCTTCCGGTGAGTTCAAGGTCGCGCACCGTTTTAGAGGTTTCGATTATTTTTACCACTCGTAGTTGTTAAGCTAAATAACGACACGGATAGTCTTTGCAGAATAGGGATACTTCATACACTTGCATTCACAAAATAATGCTGTTTGTCTTTTTGGTAAATATTATGTTTACATACTATTGTACTTTGTAAAGCACATTTATTTCTGAGTGATTTTGAACCAGAGCCTTGCTTTGGCCCGTGAATGAATGTTCCTGACGCAGGAAGCTGAGAGTAGGACGCGTAGAAGGAAGGGCCTCATCGCCACGGGCTGCCTCGCCCCGCACCTTTCCGTTCCCGAAGTCCCTTGGCCACCTGGGCGTCATCTGTAAAGTGAGGGGGGCTGAGTTCTAGGCGGGGGCGCCGGGGAGGGGGAGAGGGGTTGGTATCAGATCTCCTAAGGAGCCCTTACGGCAGGAGTTTCTCCGCCGTGCCATCGAGAGTCACCGTCTTCGTGGCCTAGGGAGCCTCAGTGACCGACGACAGGTGGGACTCCGACAGGTGGGACTCCCTCTGGTTCGCGAGAGGGTGGAACGGCTGAAGACCCTTGTTCAGTGGGGGGGACCAGACAGCCTGAGCTGGCACTGGTTGGCTGAGAGCTGTGGGCAGCTGCTGGACTTCTCGAAGCCGGTTTCCCCATCAGTAGAAAGGGGATGTTGGGAGCCCAGCATCTTCTACCACAGAGATCGGGAGGCGTAAAGAGAATGCCCAGCGTAGGGGGGCCCGGCTCCCAGGGGCCGGAACAGAGGTTAGCTCCCTTCCCTTTCTTCACCGAAACTAGGAGCGGTGAAGTGAAAATGCTAAGCGTACGTGAATTTTGAGGTTAGAAGAAGCTTGGACTTCAGTTTTCTTTTCTGTGTAGTTATGTCCACGTGTCTCTACTCTATGTTGCCACTCCCCGTACCATTATTATATAGTTCCTAGCATAGTTGCCTAAGTTATATTTCAAACATGTATCATTTTCCTAAATACATTTTATTCCAAAAGAGCTTTAAAATGCTGAAATAGACAATGACGTGTGAAATGTCATTTAACTATAGATAGATGACTATCCCATGGTATATGAAATATATAGTTATTATCCATAACTTAACCATGGAAACTGAGTTAAAAATTATTGGTCAGTATACAGAATTATATGTTGATTTATTTTTAAAGGAAAATCATGGAAGATTTTCTTTAGTAAATGAGCATATAGTTAATAATTAGTAAGCACTGAGTAACATATAGTTTCTTTAAAAAGAGACTTCTTCGGTTTTAATAAAGAAGAAATCCTTCTAATATAACTTGGAAGAAATTATTGATCATGATGATCATATTGTAAAGAGTAAAACTTCTTTGCAAGTTTGCTCAGAGTAAGAATTAAGATCATTGTTACATGTGATACTTTACATTCTATAACCCCTTCCTTCCAGAATGAGAGAATTGTGTTACATATTTTGTTAATTACATGTTAATCAGATAGGAGAATCTTTTTAGGAATTTACCATCAGCTTTAAGACATTCAGGTACCCGCCTTATACCTTTGGGAGGATTTTTAAGAGGCTGTGTTCATGAGCGTCTTTTTTAAGACATTTGTAGCTTGGCACTGTAATGTTGGCGTAGCCTAACCTCATATAGTATTTTATCGCTGTTGGGAGCTCAATGAAATCATTATTGCAGTCACCTTTTCGAAAGACCACAAAAAAATCTAAGAAGTCATTACTTAAATATGAATTGTCACGTGTGGTTGCATGACAAGCGTGGACACTTGGACGTGCAGATGAAGCCAGGTGAAGCTGCCTGACATAAAATAATGTCAGGTAGGAATTTTCACATCTCCGCTGTGAACTAGACGACTCCTCCGTCATCCTTCGATCAACAGTGTAAGGCGAGTTTGTGGTCCAGCCATCTTTAAGTGAGTGGCGTAAAGGCGTATCGTGTTCTCTGTGGCCACTGGCACGATGAGATCAAGCGTTGAAGTGATGCATCGCCTAAGGACGGTCCCCTGGAGTGGGTCCCGCCGTGGGTGTGTGAACACACAGTGGGGTCACGGAGGAAGCGATGTGGGGATTTGCCGTGGTTTCAAGGGCCTCTCTTTTTTTAGGCTCTTATTTGAAGACCCAGCTTCTTGTTGCACAGGCATCCAGACTGTCATTTCTGTGTGTCCCTTGTCACTTGGGAAAGCAGGGCACCACAGCAGCATTAGAGAAGTCTTTCAGTGTTTTCTTCCAAAAACTAGAAGTGTCGCAGGGAGCTGGGAACTCCTAAGTCCTCTCCTCGCGTGTGCCCACCCGATCGTGCGTGGCAGGGGGTCCCTGCAGCCAGCCTTTTCTATATGTTTTAGGGCCATGTTAGCACATAAAGGGAAGATGATTATTTTTGTATATTACTCTACACTTCTCCATCTAAATTAATTTCAGTAACATTTAATAAAGCGTGTTCTATTTTCAATGTTTTTTTTTTTTGCGAAAATGACACTAGAGGGCAGCCTGTTACTACATTTAAGACTCACATTCCGTTCCTGTATGCCAACAGTTCTTGCTTTACTGCAGTTTGAATCAACTGAAAAATTATCTTTCATGCTGTCACTAAGAACTTATACAGAACTTCAGCGATTCTGAATACTTTGCGAGTGTAGGCTGGGTTACAGAAGACGGTAATGCCTGCTGTTTCAGTGCCTTCCCTTGCTTCATCAGAATCAAGTAATCGGTGTTTACAGCAGTGCGGGTTGCAAGTTGTATTTTCTTTGGCAATTTAGAAAACAATGTCTTTTTGAGCATTATTTTTAAAAGTACCGAACTTGAAATATTTGAAACTTAAAACATAACGTGAAAAATTATATCAAGAAAGCTATGGCTTAATATCACATCAAATAACTTTTATAATATAAAAATACATTTTATTTTTAGAAAATTACTATTTAGAAATAGCCAAATTCTGCCTTCTTACAGCTTTTCTTGCAACATTCTCTACTCCCATTAAAGATTATTTGATTTGTCTCGCCTGTAGCTGTGTTACGTTCCATCTTTTTCAGCAAAAGTGCTCTTTTCTTCAGTCTGACTTTGTATTTTCAAAAGGATAAGAAGACATTAAAGAGACCAGCAAAGAAGTTGACTGTATTCTTTTTTTCTATTTTCTTGTTTTCACTCTCCTATTTCAGTCTCCTTTCTATAAATATATATACACACACACACACACGTGTGTGTGTGTGTGTGTGTGTGTGTGTGTGTGTGTGTGTGTAGTACTGTCTTCCTAGTCTCTTAGTTCTTTGAAAGTATTACCCGTAGAGGGAGGGAAAGGACATTTGCCAAACCAGTCCGGATGCTGACGTGAGAACAGTAACTGTTTTCCGTCTCTGCTGCTGTTCGTTCAGTACCAGATCCGTGTGGAATAGTGTTACTGCCGCCTTTCCATGTCTGAGAGTCGTGTCTCGCCTTCCCTTCTTGCAGTTATCTCTGGTGCAGCATTAGCGAGAGGATTTTGAAAGCTGACGGCCTCCAGATTTTCTGCTTTAGCGTTTATTCTGTGATCCTATTCCTAAATCTTCTGCAAACTCGCAGTGGTTTTTGGTTTTGGTTTTGGTTTTTGGCAGTGTGACAACTAAGTAAGTACACGAGGGCCGTCTGCCTCCCGCCACGGCTGAGCGCCGGGCGACGCTGCAGCCCGTGTGGAGAGCCAGCTTTCGTCCCAATTGCTCTGTGGGTGGGCGTGAGGCCAGCGCTTGACCATGAAAATATCGTTTGTTTTAAGATGTGTGCGTGTGGTCTGCTTCCATAAAAGGTGTCCATCTGTCCCCGGTCGTCTCGAACATACTGAGTTGGAACCGTTCTTAATGAATTAACAATCTTGAAAAGTCTTTGTCCCTGATATTTTATTATAGACCAAAGTAAATACACCCAGATTCTTTAAAAGCAAATTCAATTGTGTATTTCTTTCCTCTTTCCCAGATAGGGTGGTATCATTTTAGAAAAACATTTGAGATACTTCTTGAATTAGAGTAATTTTTTAATGATGACATGGAAATCAGAATTAAGTTTTGGTTCATTATATGTGGCATCTGTGTTTCTTGGAGGAATGAAAGTATTTTATTTTGTTTTGAGAAAAGTAGACTGCTCTGTATTATGCTGAGAGAGATACCAAACATCATTTTTCCAACTTTACTTACAGAATAAATAAAGAACAGACAATCGTATAAGGGTTTAACTTGACTGGAATTTTTGTGACTCCTCTTTCTTTCTAAAACTTGTGACTTCTTTTTGTTTTAGAATTCTCAGTCACATTTGAGTTAAAAATTAAGGGAGATATAGAGAAAAATGATACTATCTGGTGCCGAGAACTGATAGTTACTTCTGAAAACTTTTAAGACACCTCAGACAGTAATAAGTGTCGAGTAGGTTTAAGTAATAGATGCTAGAGTAGTTTTCTTTTACTATTAGAGTGTGTATATATATATATATATATATATATATATATATATATATATATATATATATATATGCAAGCCAGTTTTCTGAGATGCCATGGTTTTGGGCATAACTCCTACTTGAGGCTTCTTGGACTTTTTTTAAGAGGCAATCCGTGTCTTCTTCTTTTGAAAGTTTACCTTATAAGAAAGCTTTTGTCTCCCAGAATTATGAATGTAAAATGCTTGAGAGTTTCTTAACCCATGTGTTTCCTCTCTGCCTTGCCTCCTTCGAGGCAGTTCCGCCTGAGACCAAGGTAGTCCACACACACCCTTGGTAATAGGTTTTTCTCTTCCAGACACAGGCCTTGCCCTTGGCCCGGATGGTTCACGCCACCCCCTGTGGCCCAGGTCGGGGGGAGCGCCGGGTTCCTTCCCCTGGGGCACCGGGTGCGTCTGTCGCTCCTTCCCAGGGCAGACCCGAGTGGCTGATGGGTAGCGCGCAGTGTCTTTGTGTGACTAGAGTCTTCGTGACATGGAGTTTTGTTGTCTCGCTTCCTCGCCATGACGCCCTGAGTAGCGTAGCAACATTACAACCTTCTCTCTCTCTTTCTCTCTCGTGAATCAGCCCGAAGGGAGGAGCACTTCCACTTCCTTTATAGAATGGAAGGTGGTGTCACAGGGACGCCTGGTGGTGAGTAAAACCCTGATTTTTCCTTCTATTCTCTTGGCCAAATTGACATCAGTGCAAACCACTATTAAGTATGACAATTAGAAAGCCCAGCGCAGGCAGACCCGCCCGCCCCTCGGGGTGGCCCATCCTGAGGGAGTGTGTGTGGTGTCCCACCCTCACTCCGGCCACAGTCACTCAGGGTTTGACCATGACCATGGTCTCCCCCTGCGAGGGAAAAATCCCTCGGTGAACGATCTTCACGCACACGTGTCGGCCCAGACTTCACAGCAGCCCCCTCGTCCCCAATGCCACAGCAGTCAGTGGAGCTGCGTCCCCTCCATAGAAGCAGTGTTTTTGTATTGCTCTGAACACCCAACGAAGCCTTATCAAGCCAGTGAACTTTTTTTCTAACACGGTTTGAAATTATTTTAAAGCCCAAGGAAAACTCTCATCATTCAGTTTAAACACTTAGTCATTATTTTTCTTTTTTTATCATATGTCATGAAAACTTAAGATTTAAAATTTTCAGTTCTCTAGTTAAGGAAGACAATCTCAATACTTTATTCCAGTTGACTTTAAAATGATCAAGAGACTTCTCTTTCAATGATGGGAACCATATTTGACATTTGACTTTTTTTATTTCAGTAATGTTTATGTTTCTTCATTCTTTCCATAATACCACAAATAGTTTAAAACGTGTAAAGAGGTCGAGAAAGAGGGAAAGATCCAGCCTATGTATTTTATAATGAAATATCGACTGATAACCTTGGCATGTTTCAACCCCAATTTGAAAATTAACGAGGCAGCGTCTTACCCCATTTCTCTTGAGCTCATTCGTGTTGTCTCTTCTTCCTTCTTGATCGTTCTGTCCGAGACTAGTTTTTACTTTAATCTTAGCATACTATCTTCCTCTAGAGAGACGGAGGAAAAAGCCTCCCCTTGATCTTCTATACCTGTATTGTTCTGTTTCCCTGCATTCGTGAGCCCTCTGAAACAGGAATGCTTCAGCTGACAATCATACAAATCCAGTGGAAGTATTTGAATGAGTAAAAGATAAAATTTAGAAAAGTAGAAAGTTTGGGTTCTGGAAGACTGCTTTAAATTGATTTTTTTTTTTTTAATTCTAAGTTCTGGTGAATACCTTGTTTAGTATGACTTGTCCTGCAATAACTCACAGCCAGCCTATACATTAGATTAGTGTGTTTTTCACTGTGCAACACTTACTCCATTTATCTATCCCTTCGTGTGGGGTTTTCAGCACTAGCGAATTGAATTGCCAGTAACTGCTGTTTACCAGGCATTTAGAAGGAAGGACTTTGGCCTGAGAGATTGTTCAAAAGCCAATTTAGAGTTGATTAGCAGGGCTGTGGATTAGCTTCTTATGGAGTTGGAAATGCTTATCAGACTGTCATCTAAAAATATCCTAGCAGAGGAGAAAACATACTGGGATTGGCTCAAGATGTTACAAACCAGGTGAACATAGTTTGAGGTTAGCTGTTTCCTTGGAGAGCCTATGGTGCATACAGATGTCTTTTAAAATGCTAACTTACAATTGGTTTAATCTTTTCATTAACAGGTATATTTATATGAAAACATGACCTTTGTCTCTCAAGAGTTCTTGCTTCCTTTATTTTTTATCTGAATAATACCCTGTAGCAACCAACTGTGATGGAAGATTTTCACCAGAGTAGGGAGTGCATGGAAAGTAGTGGACCCCGTGGTCCACGTCCCGTGGTTTCTCTTTCTAGAAATAACCAAAATGACAAATATGTCTGTGTTTTAGCACAATAATTTTTCCAAATAGATAATATGGTGATCGATAATATTAAATTATGCTGAAAGATAAAAGGTACTACTAAGTTGATTCCTGTAAGTTTAAATTCCTTTTAAAGGAAGATCGGACGTGGGGACGGTGGCGAAGAGCGTGCCTTCCGGAGCCAGGCTGCCATGGTCACGCCCCGCCCCAGCCTGCGCCTGTGACCGCTCTTTGCCCTGTCTGTAAAATGGGATGGCGATAGTACCCTCCTCACAGGGTTATTGTGAAAACTAAACGGGCTGTAGGTAAAGCACTGAGAATGGTACCTGTCACCTAGTGACTGGCTTGTAGCAGAAGGTGTTTACACAGTTTTCTGTTGTTTGTACAACCTGGTTTAATCCTAGGCAAGATCAAGTTCACAAAAATTGTTTATGCCAAATTTAAAATTTTTAATTATTATCTTAGTTCAAAATGCATGCTATTGTGTTATTTTGGGATATAGATTTTCAGTGTTTGGTAGCTCTAATTTCTAACAGTGATTGTGTTAAATATAATAGTTCTTTATAGATTTATTGACGCATTGGTCCTTTGCTGCAAGTGTTTATAAAGAAACACACTTGATATACACGTTAAATAGCCCTTTATCTCTTATAAAATTGCTTTGAATGCGATCCCTTAACTAAGTAGATGCCACTCGAGTACCGAAAGCTGTGAGTGTGAGTTTCTACTTTAAGTAGTTATCGAAGTCATTTTGGTAACTACTGCAGAGTCATGCATACCTCCTTTCTTGTCGTTCCTGTTGTTTTCTTTCATTCATAAAACGTGGCCTGTGGTTCCTTAGACACAGAGGCCTACGGCTGTTGGTGACTTGAGACTTTGAGCGTATGCCCTGCTGTGCTCCCACTGCGGAGAGGAGGTGGGTGGCGTGCTCCACGCGGACGCCGCGTTTGTCCCCTGGCTGTCGCAGAAGGGACCGTTCCACGTGAGCCAGGAGTCCAGGAGTGTTCGAGTTGCCACCTCCTCTCATCACTGGACTCAAGAGTGTGTTTAGCTCCAACCCTCGACAGTTGTAATCCCCCTTGTTTTTAATCCTGCGGGGGCGAGGGCAGAGACTCGCCCTTGAGAGAGGTCTGTGCTCCAGGCTAGGTCTGTGCTCTGGAGCTGGGCAATGACGTCCCTGTGGGTTCCCTGAGGACAGAGGGCAGAGTCTGCCTGGGAGAGAGGAACAGTGCGGGAGACGAAGGGACGGAGAATGATGATAGAGAAAGACTGGCTTTGTGCTCAATGCGATTTTGCCTCAGACGTCAACGGCTAAGAGTAATTTTGCTCAGTGTATGATGCCAGTCTCAAGACATGTCGTCTGAGACAGTTCTGTCTCTCTAGGCTCATCGGTTCAGCCCAGCGTCTTCCCACCTACTTCTAGCCCTGCTGGACAGTCTTCACAGCACTCGCCCCTTCTCGGACGTGTGCACTATCCCATGTTCCCCCCGAACAGATGAAACTCATTCATGACCGAAAACCATGCGCAGTGCGCCCGTGGAAACCAGACAGAGCTTGTGTTTGAGCTGCTCTCAGAGCCAGCAGGGCCTGCATCGTCACTGCCTCGTGAAGCAACCTTCCGCCAGCCGCTGGAGGACGCACAGAGTCCCCGTGGCGCTCCACAAGGACGTTTGGGGGCACAGAGCCCCCCGACCTCACGGTGGATGAGGGTTCAGAATGGGCTCCAGAGCACAGGTAGCCGGGGACACTGGACCCAGCGAGTGCATAGCTCCAGCGCTCTCCGACAGTCTCCGAGGGCTGAGCTCGCCGCCAGGGAGGTATCAGCGTGTCGTCGCCGTGGCTGGAAGGGAGATGCTGCAGCTCCTCGTGAACGTGTTCGGGGCCTTCGGTCCACGGTGCTGAACGTCAGAGCTGCCACGGGGAGCTGAGCGTCTCCCGTCCCGAGGCATCGGCCGCAGCCGACGCAGAGGAAGCTGCTTTCCCATGCTTGTCACAGGGGTTTATATCCAGCTGAAGGAACCCTGAGTTTCTTCTTTCCTGATGTAGTTTTTGCCGTGTCTTAGTAAGATGTTTCCATTCCTAATTTAGGTTTAGCTTTTCATACTCTGACCTCAAGTAAGGCACGATTCTGCTCCTATTAATTAGGAAAAAAACTATTTTCGACTCCTGTCACAGAGGGCCAACTTGTATAATATAAAAGCTATCCTACAGCCAGTAAGGAAAAGATATCAGGAGAGAATTCGCAGAAAACATAAATAGCTTAAATACGTTAAGAAGACGTCAGTTCTGCTGAGAGAAATCAACACTGGATACCATTTTTTACCAGTGGGATTGGCACAGAGCCAGGAGCTGATCAAACACTGCATCGGTGCACAGGGGCTGCCAGCTCTGTCGTGAGCCTCTGGCTGGCGTGTGAGCTGGTGCACAGCCCCCTTGGAGGCCAGTTCCTCTGCTTCCACCAGAATGGCAGGTGAACGTAGCCATGAATTCCGATTTGGGAATTTTTCCTACAAATACACTTTTCCTTATGAAGCATGACATATGCATTGCATCGTGGTTTGTAGTTTCAGAAGACTGGAACTCTGCCCGTGATACGCTAAATTACAGCGCATCCCTACGGGGGAACGTCACACGGCCACAGTAATAGGAGCTTTAGGACCAATGTGGGAAAATGCGTTGTGCCATTAAGTAAACAGGACAAAGCACAAACCAGCGTGCATGGGATGCTGACGTTGTGTTCAAAAGGCTGATCCAGCGGCCTCCGGCCTTCACGAGGCGGTTACAGGCTTATGTCACAGTCTTGGATGCCACTGCTTTAAAGTCTTCTGTCCGCAGACACCTGCTGTCTGTGATCACTCGCCAAGGTTGCCCATTTCTTTCTTTCTTTCTTTCTTTTTTTATTATTATTTATGCCTATAGCACCTGGTCTTCCTAGGTGGTCTCCCATCCAAGTACTAACCAGGCCCGACCCTGCTTAGCTTCCAAGATCAGACATCGGGCGTGTTCAGGGTGGCGTGGCCGTAGACCATGGACCGTGGCTCCACTGAGGCGCGAACCCAGGACCTTCTGCATGTAGAGCAGATGTGCTAACTGCTACACTATGGAACCACGTCCAGGTTGCTCATTTCTAATAGTAATTCTGGTTTAACATCTTTATATTCTGTACTTGGGCAGAAAATTTCACACTGTTGAGTACTCAGTTATATGACATTCTTTGTTAGTTTGAAGTTTTTAAAAGATTGACCGAATTTTCATTGCCTTTGTATGCCAGCATATGTCTAATGAAGATTATTTTGAGAATTCACAAAGTAAAACTCATATTTGTATTACTTATGTGTTGCAGGGACAGACGCTTGCTTCAGCCTGCCCAGGTGTGTGACATTTTGAAGGGTGTCATTTTGGTCATGTGCTATTTTATGATGCACTATGTCGACTACTCCATGATGTATCACCTGATCAGGGGGCAGTCAGTCATCAAGCTCTACATCATCTACAACATGCTGGAGGTGAGCGGGGCCCCCCGTACCTGCCCGCTCAATCCGTCCTTCTGCGTTCGTCCAGTCTCTTGAGGACCGTGTTAATGCAGATTCTGATAGAGTAGGTCCGGGCTTCTAACGGCCCGGTGCCTGTGCTGCTGGTCCGGACACTCAGGGTGGCCGGTCAGGGCGTGGTCTTCACGTAGGGGAGCAGTGTCCCTGCTACCAAGGCATCAGCGCCCCTCGAGAGAGTGAACTGTCAAGTGCTAGAGAAGTTTGCTTTGCAAGCTCATTGGAAACCCATGTCTATTTTTTGCTAGAACTTTAAAAATTATGAAGGAAATGTTAGGATTATATTTTTATATATACAAACATATATATGTTTGTATATATACATATACATGTATATATATATATGTTTGCTATAATTTGCATTGTAAATTGCTTTGAAATTTTTATAGAGAGCAAATAAACATGTTTCCCAATTTCTCCAAGTACTCAACAGTTTTAATATATCTCACTTTAAAAAAAGCAGTCAGGCTGTGAATATCTGCATTTCTATGTATTAGCAAAGCAGTGTTTTCTTTATAAGCAGAATCTCAATCAAGTTTTTCAAATAGTAAGCTACCCTACACTATATAATAAATTTTTGAGATTCAAATGGCACTTTTTACTGCTACTTTAAAGGAGCATAAGCAAGGACCGCCTATCTTAAATTAGCCAAGAAGGAATTTTCCCTAAGGAGTGCACAGGTGGGGTGATGTGGGGGCCGCTGGCCTTTCTGCTGGAGGCTGCGCTGCTGTGGTCCACGAGCGCCCCCGTCGCATCCTGGGTATCCCTGCATTCACTGACTGCGGTGATTTCACACCCCCCACCACCAGCTTCCCTGTTCTAGGCTCAATGCTGTGCGCTCGCTTCGCCCGCTTAGGTGGGATGTGACGGTGGCTGTGGGTGAGGTCTGTGAAGCAGCAGGCCATCCTGCTCTCCCCTCCCTGCCTCAGAAAGAGGGGCCTGGCCATCTCCTCTCTTTCTGCTGGTCGGGTGGCTCTTGGCGCCAGTGCCCTGCCTTCCCTCTGGGCGGCTACAGGTGACAGGGGCTTCTCCCTGCTCCCAGACTGGACATGGATGCCTCCTGATTTGCAAAGCCCTCTGCAAAGTGGTATTATTACTATTATTAGGAAATAGGTCAAGAAAAAGGGTTATGAATTGCTGATCCAAGGACCAAATAGTTTTAATACTCACGTTGTAGACACACTTTGACGATGTGGTTTAAGCATAGCAGCCAAGACGTGCCCGGGCTCTGGTCCAGAGAGGCGCTGCCTCCAGTCCTGGTCACCCCGCACACGGCGCTGGGCCTCAGCTGCCTCTGAGCCCCCGCTGCTCGTCTGTAGAGTGCAGATTGGAGGGGGATTGTGAGGACTGAGTAAGGCAGCCCATGGAAAGGCTTAGTGCAGCGCCAGGCGTGTGGCGGAGCTCCTGTGAGGTGGCTGCACCCTCCCTCAGCAGACACTGAACTCACATTCTCGTGTGCCACACACTGTCTGAGACCCTGAGCACGCAGAGGCGAGCACAGCCTGGTCCCACGGAGCCTGTATCCCGCCGCTGGGAGATAGACAGCACACAGGGTGGTGCTGGGAATCGTACAGGCTGTGATGAGAAGGAGCAGATCGTGGGGACCGCAGGAGACCAGAGCGCCCGGGACAGGCTCTTGCGCGGGGGCCGTGAGGGCTGGCTCCGGGGTGATGCGCCCTCCTCCTCCTCCTCCTCTGTGGGCTTCTCCTTGTTTACCAAAGTCTGTCTGTGGAGATCAGTACCTGGGATGTCTGGAGGGAGTAAATCTGCACATTATATTCTACGTGATAAACCTCAAACCAGTTGCAGCTCCTGTTGTTTACAGCGCTGTGACAGAGTGAGTCAAATGCTAGCTAGAGCTTTCTGTCCTAAAGGGTTTAAGTTTAAACCCTGAATTTGAATTTAGAGAGTTAAAACCAGAGGAACTGTGATTTCGATGTGTCTTCTCCCATTTATTTTCGCTGGCATGTAAGACTCTTCTTTCTTGTTACAAACGTAGCTAATTAGACAAAGACTCATCCAATAAGAAATTTGAGCACTCACTGTGTGTCAGGAATAAAGACACGTCCGTGAACAGATAAACCATGACCCCGCCCGGAGCTTGCCTTCCAGGCATTTAAAAAGTCAGAGCTCTAGCATTCGAGTTGCTTCTGAATCTCAGTAACATATTTAAGTGGGAGATGAAGAAACACCTTCCCAATGATTTTTCTCTTTAGGTGGCAGATCGTCTCTTTTCGTCATTTGGTCAGGACATATTAGACGCGCTCTACTGGACAGCAACGGAGCCTAAAGAAAGGAAAAGAGCCCACATCGGGGTGATCCCTCACTTCCTCATGGCCGTCCTCTACGTCTGTATCCTTTCAGTCTGGACGGAGGGTCCAGCAGTTAGCACGTGCGCTCACGTCATTTCCCGCGGTTCACTCTTTCTCTGCGCGCGTGTCCTGGACACAGGCGTATGAATGGTCTGCTTCCCGTTGGGAAAGGAGCTGGAGCAGTAATCCTGAAGCAGCTCGAGGCGCCTCGGGTACACATGTCCCTTTGAACTGCTAAAAACCCCGCTCTGTGCTCAGCGTAACTGGTGACGGGGAAGGATTTTTGATTGAAAGGACAGTGTTTATACATACGTCACGTTTATATGGATTTACGTAACTGTTTTATACTTACGTTGGAATGTTTTTCAAGGTATCTGTAAGCCCATGAATTATTTTACTTCTATATACAGTGCCTATAGAAATAAAATTTAAAATCGGTTGGAGGAATTTGGGAGGTTTTATTCTCCTCCTGCACCCCCACCTTAAAGTGTTTCTTTTGGAGAGTAAAAAATTTATTTTATACACACACACACACACACACACACACACACACACACACATAAATATGTATATATATGTATATATATACATATATATATGTATATATATGTAATAATAAATAGATAGATATAGATATATACACACACACACATAAGTATGTTGTGTGTGCGTCCCGTTCATTTATAGTTACGCACGCATGCACACCTACACTGAAGTTCACTTGCTCAGAACTCATTCACAGGAATGCCTCATGTGATTTTTTTCATACTGTCTCTGATACAGTGATATTTAAAAGGATTGGCTTAATACTTGGAAAGTTAAGGGTCTAAGTGGGAAGTTTCCGTGTGAGTAAAAGCTTATTCCACATATAATGGAATAAAGCAGTTACTATTCTGATTTAAATAAGCCGTTCTGTATGTCATAAGAATATAACTCTGCAACTTGTGTCATCTTAAAAAATGACGTGTATCAGACATTTCTTATTGTTTCATGTTCCCCCTCCCCTGAAGAGCTGTAGAATAAGATCACTTCCCGATGAACTTTTACCTGGTGTTCACTTTTATTTTAGAAAGCAAATTACCTTAATTCAGAACGTGTATTGCTCAGTGTCTTCTTTCAGTAGTTACCATAGTTGACTCAATTTATTGAACAAAAGTTTTAAGGGCCTGTTTCCCAAGTATTGTGCCAAATGCCAGAAATGCCAGAGACCTGGGAGGACCCAACCGGTCGTGTTGCAGGACTCACCGTCTAAGGGGATGGATGCCCAGAGGTTCGCTTCTGCTTTGTTTGGTTCATTAAGGTAGAGTGCATCTTGGTCCTGTCCAATTTATATCCACTGTAGCTAACAGAGAAATTACAGAGATGGTAGAATACGTAAGACTTGATTTAGAAAACAGTTATCTTTTTTCCCTAGTATTCATTTTGAGAATTGCATAGTATTATCTGTTAGTATTATAATATGAAAACAGACTTAAGTTTTTTTCCTTGACATCACTTCCTGCTAGTTTTGCATGCAATTCTTATAATGGTTCAAGCAACAACTCTCAATGTAGCTTTTAATTCACACAACAAGTCACTGCTTACTATCATGATGTCTAATAATGTAAGTATGAGGTTTTTTACTTTACATTTTTGAGATTATACGGGCACTTTAACAGCAATCATTCTGCATGGGGTTAATTATTTTTTGTAAAGGTTATTTACTCTGAAGGTAGTTTTATATGTACTATGTTCATTTTTAAAAGCGAACGCTTATAAAGGTTCTATTTCTGTTTACTATTTCAGTTTGTTGAAATTAAAGGAAGTGTTTTCAAGAAGTTTGAAAAGAACAATCTTTTTCAAATGTCTAATAGCGGTACGTACAATGAGATTCTACCTGCAGCTTTGTGCAGTATTATTTTGCAATTTATTCTGAAACTCGAATGTCACATTTTCTGTGGGGCTCTGTTTGGCTTAAGCTGTGCTTTCCCTTACTCTCTCAACATCTTTATTGAGTTTGCATATTATCTTGGTTGTATTGCAAACATTTGTATAGTACCTTACTATACTTTCCAAAACTTCTTATGAATCCAGAAATTTCTTTGCAGCAGATGATACTATTCCATTTTGTAGATGTGGAAACTGAAACACACAGAAAGTAATTTGACTTTGCCAAGGTCACTAAGCTACTGAGAGCAGCATTGTGACAGCTCAGGCCCCTCATGAATAAGGGCTGAGAGCTGAGTGCCCCAAAAAAAGAAGGCACTGCCTCTGGCTGGAAAGAGTGTAGGGGTGTAGGGAAGACACGTGGAGATGCCAGCTCGCTAACGGGGACCAGGGTTTAACTGTCCAGTGAAAGTCCACGTCATTCGCTTTAGAGTAACAGGGGAAGGTGGGAATAAGAAAAGAGAAGCCAAGACAATTCGAGAAGGACTTAAGGGGAAGGTGACCTTGCAGAGGGCCCTAGCAGTTCCCACAGTCGGAGGGCGACGGGGGAAACGATAGCAGGACACGTGCGGGTGGTGGGGTGGCTTCCCGTGTGTGACGGCTTCTGGCCGCGGCCCCCGCCGCTGCTCACACACACCCCACGTGCCAGGCTTCCTGTAGGCACACGCGTATTCTGTATTCTTTCTCGACTGCATAGCATCTCAGACTGTAATGAGAAAGTAGCTTAAAACGTGAAATGTCTGAACCGGCGTTTAGCAGAAATTTAGTTATTTGCCTATATTTCAGTTCATTCAGACTAAGCTGAGAGTGCCTACTAACTTATGATAAATATGATTATGAAACCTAATGTGGGGACTGTTTTGTCTCCCATATGCTATTTTACTAATACTCCCTTAACTAAAGGATTCAGCAGGTCGGTGCTTATGCACCTGCTGTGTACCAGATTGAAAATAGTCTGGATACAGGGGTTTTGTGTTGTTATGTACTTTACTCTCTGCCTCTGTTTTTCCTTCTTCTATAAAATGAAGACAGTTGTCATATATCCCTAAAGACCATCGGAGGACTGTGTCTCAATCTGAGCAGACTGATGTTTTGAATATTTTTGACTAAAAGAAAATTGTTTTATATGTGCACTCTATTATTTATACACACCATAGTACTTAATTTTAATGTTAATTTTTTTCAGATATTAAGGAACGATTCACAAATTATGTGCTTTTGCTAATAGTGTGTCTGAGAAATATGGAACAGTTCTCTTGGAATCCGGGTGAGTAACTTTTAACAAATACAGTGGCTTCTAATTTTACTCTTGAACCAAAAATCATTCTTGCACATGGATGAGTAAAATGAGTATTGCAGGAAACTCTAAAGCCTTGTAGCCGTCCACCCTCCGGGTGTTAGAAGAACCCGTGTCTGTAGAACGGATCGAGTGTCCCCTGTGGTGGAGCGGGATGTCACACGGTGTGCCCTCACGTCCCCCAACCACCGTGTCCCCGGAGCTGTGTGCTCTGGGCAAGCAGACGCCGCTCAGTGGGGCAGCTTCTGCGCCTCTGTGTGACTTTTAACTGTGGGGCGCTGCGCTTCCCTAAGTCCAGCCTGATGCTGCTTCATTTAGGGGTTCACCAGAACTTTCACTCTTTCCCAGCGTTTCTCTTTTACTTATTCACTGCCTGTTAATTACCATTTTAAATAAGGATAAATTCAAGAAGTGTACTGTAAAGCAGTAAGTGGTCTGCGTCTCCGCATTGGGGCTGACGCGAAGTTGTCACTGTTGCATGGCTTCACCATTCGGTGGCCAGCCGGCCCTGGGCGCGTGTGCCATGTGGCACATGAGGGACGTGCTGGGTCATGTCAGGAGTCACAGGCTTCCAAGGGACTGAGCGAGTGCGGCCCGGTGCGGCGATGCTGAGGGAGCTTGCGGGGACCGTACCGCTCAGGCACCTCGAGTCACGTCTGCATACAGCTTTGTCCTTAAAGAAACGAGATCACGTTTTGCATTTTATGTTACCCCCACACCATGCATGTCATAGGCATTTAATAACTTCCTGTTAACTTATTTTGTTGCTAGTTTTTAAATACTTGTGAAAAGTCAGATGTAAGTACAAAATGAGAGGTACCCAATATTCTTGGAATATTGGAAATATATTTCCAGAAGTTACTTTCTTGTAGAAACCATAAAATCCAGTGGCTTGAGTTCTGATCTGAATAGACCCCAAAGCTGCCTGACGGGTGGAGGCAAAGCCCCTGCTGCACACCATCCAGGTGCTCTGTGGTCCTGGGTTTGCGGTGTATGTCTACGTCAGGTGACAGGGCGGCCACGGGAGGCGGAGAGGAGCCCATGTGGGGTCAGTAGTTCCGAAGCAGGGTGGTTGTCCCAAAGGACACTGCTCCCTAAGCCTGCGGACAGCTGGGTGTTTGAAGGCTTGTTCTCATTGGTGCTTTTCTTGGCTTTAAACAGATTGTCTTGTGTGTGTGCCATCACTGTCGTGGTGGACTATGGTAAAGGGAACATTTCATGTTGGTGAATTTTTTGTTTTACTTTTTTTAGAGTTTTTTTTTTAGCTTTTTTAAATTTTTTCAAATTAAAGTACTGTTTATGGATGCTCGCCCTAAATTCCCAAGATGATGACTAACAAAAATAATACCAGCTCTTCTGTGTGCCAGGCACACTGCTATGCATTTTACATCATTATCTTATTTCATTCTTATACTGGTGAAGCGTAGATACTTTTGTACATGAGAAAACTGGAACTTAGGTCATTAAGAAACTCGCCCAAGGTCACATTGCCAGTTAGGGGCAGAGCTGATGTGCAGAGTGGTCTCCGTATTCCCAAGATCTCCGCCTGACGTCACACTCATGAAAACGGCGCTGCCAGGAGTCCAGCCCCGGCCGCAGCGTCCCACCCCCGGGCCTGAGCTGCCATGGGGCCTCGTCCACGCTTCCCGCTCTCTTCTCGTTCTGTCCTTATCCTCCTCCAGGGGCTCAGGAGGTTATCTGTGCGTTTTTTATCAGGCATTTGGTACGGCATTGACGTTTTAATAAAATGAAAAGGTGAGCAGATCTGACAAATTACATCTGTATGACAGGGAAGTAAATGTATCCTTGCCAGGGTGATTCGAGAGAGAAAATGTGTTCAGTTGACTTCAGCAGTTTCCCTGCCAGCTCTTTACTGTCCCACTGAGGCAGCTGTAAAGGGTTTTCTAACGAGCCCGCTTAGTCATTCCACCTGGAGTCCCGTGTCGGCTCCAGGAGGAGGCAGAGGATCAATATTTGTAGAACGAATTCTCCTTTAACTTGGTAAAATATGTCTCCTTTGATAATGAATTGAATGCTTGTTCCCTATTATCATTTACTGAAAATGTTATAGTCTTGCCTTGTGGACTTCAGAGTTCTGTGGTATTATGAATTCTGTTTCTATTAAGTGATTTAATTGTCTCTCTTTTCCCATGCTTTATAGATCATCTCTGGGTGTTATTTCCAGATGTTTGTATGGTGATCGCATCAGAAATTGCAGTGGATATTGTAAAACATGCCTTTATCACCAAGTTCAACGACATTACTGCAGATGTATGTATTAAAAGCAATTCAGTGTTTGATGTTGACTTATGCTACTTAATGTTGTAAATCTGTAGAGTAACAGGTTTAGGCTTATTGCATTTATGAAGGTAATAAAAAAGTACTACTTCTTTAAAGTTAGAATTATAATTCTAAATTTCTAAAAATTATTACACTACTGGAAGTATAATATTTCATTATTAAACAGTTCTGGTTTTACACTTTTGGGTGGAGGATAGATTTGACTAGTAGTCCAGGTCAGAGTTGCACTCACTCACAATTAGTATAAATTGTTAATACTATCATCATCAGTTTATGTAAACTTTTAAAAATCACATTGTTTCTATTTAAAACAGACTATCAAAACTTTTCTCTCTGGCTAGATTTTTAAATACTATAAAGTTACAATTTGATTTTTTTTTTAAGATTAGAAATAGGTCTGATAAGTTTTAGAAGACAGGATCTTTATTTTTTTCTGGTGAGAGTTTGATGAAACTGAGACATTTATTTTATATTGTAAGCAGACATTCTGTAGAATTTCCAGAAATAGACACGTGGCTACAGGCTCATGTGTAATACGTGAGCAAGTTTTCTAGTGCATTCCTCATTCCTTCATCAGAACAGTGATTTTAGCAGTTCTCTAGATTTTATTTGGGTTGTGCTTTGTCTTGCTCTTCTACTGATTTAAAAGCAAAAGCAGCCTCAACTGATACAATATGATGATTATGAATTCCTGAATGCTTTAATAATCGAATAAATTATAATTCTACACTTTTTTGTAAAGCACTGATAAAGTAATTTCACCATTGAGTCTCTTGGCTTCTTTAGTACAGAATGATTCCTTTGTAATTTAATCTGCATTTGATGTCAAAATTCATATGCTTGATTCACGTACTTAGTGCTGTTTTTAGTGAAAACGACAATTTATCGTTTTCTCTAACTCAGTTTTATATCTTACTCAGCATCCAGTCTTTCTAAGGCATCATTAGTTATACAGTGATAGTTTTAAACTGTTCATTTAATGTAAAATTCAAAAATGATTTTATATATATATATATAATATACATATCTTACATATATATAAAACATATATGTATATATATATCTTACATATATATATATATATATATATATATATATATATATATATATATCTTAACACTACTTAAAGTAGCCACTGTTCGCAAAATTCTAAACTTTCAGGATGATAATCATTGAGTATTTATTTCTCTTTGAAGAGACACCTTTAAAAGTCCTGTGAACATCATGTGGGGGAATTGAGGCTGTTCTACCCTGTTGCAGGAAAACAGAGAAACGCCACCCAAATGTCTGCTTGGGGGTTAAGACCTTTTTCTGGTTCATTGTTAAACATTTTCATCTACGAAGTATAAGTCTTCCCACGTTATTTATTTGCACTATATTACTTAACATTTCATTCTTATTTGCTTTTAGGTCTACAGTGAATACAGAGCCAGCCTTGCTTTTGACCTCGTTAGCAGTCGGCAGAAAAATGTGAGCATTACATCAAAGGCATAATCTGAAATTAATTAATGGTGGTTTAATTTAGCACAGAATATTAGTTAAGGGAAAGCTACATAAACTTAAACTTCATACTTATCTCTGTTCTTGATACTAAATGTTTAAAAATTAATAAAAATCATACTAATACTTACCTACATAGGGTATAATTTTTGCGTCATTGTAACTGTGATGCAACTTTGTTTAAAACGTCTTATGACTATTTAGGTTTCCACATCATTTTACTAAATGACATAATAGGGTGCCAGGTTCTCTTCTTGCTCCAAACATCACCTGTTTAGAAGTTATGCTAATGATGAGTGAACAGTACTATTATAAATGCAACTTAAATCCCATAAATCTTTTTCTGCTTCCCCTGTCTAGGCCTACACCGATTACAGTGACTCTGTGGCACGGAGGATGGGCTTCATCCCTCTCCCACTAGCTGTTTTAGTAAGTCCGTACTTGCTTCTTTTTTTAATGATTCGATAGCCATCATTATAGAATGTTAATAAATAGATTATCAATAAGTTTGTTTCAAAAGGACTTGATATAAAAATGAAAGGTAAATGACTTGGAAGGAAATGTTGTTTTAAATTATGGCATTATCCTTTTGGAATCTGAGCCATCCAATAGATACGTGATATTAAGGTACTTTTTACATAATGGCTTGTCTAATAATGAGGATGTTCTTTTGCTTATTCATTTAGCAGACTTTTTAATGGAAATACCTGGCAGTAAACACTGCCGTGAGCACTGTAACACATATTGTCACAAGTATAAGCTGATCTAGTTCTAAAAGGCAGTATGATAGTATTATGGAGCAATTTTAGTTTTAGGAATTTATCCTGAAGAAATAGTTATAAGAGGCACATGAAGATTTATAGGCAAGATTATAAATCACAATGCCATTTATACTAGTAAAAATTTGGAAACAAGTAGGTTAAATAAATTATCAGATGCTCAAATGAAGAAATATTCTGTATTTTTCAAAGTTTTTACAATGAAAATTTCTACTTTTCAAGAAATAGATACATATATATATTAAATAATAGCACGGAAATTAGCTAAATCAACAAAAACAAAGATTTCGACTTTTAAATTCTTAGTGGATCGCTCCGAAGAGCCCTGTAAGCAGTTGCTGGCCGTGCCAGGCTGTCCTGGTGCTCATTAAGGGGACTTGCTGGCCGCACTTGCATCTGATGATAGCCCTGCTGGCTGCCTGTTCTCACATCGGCACAGATGCAGCCCTCTCTGTGCCAGGGGTCATCCAGAGTGCTGCGTGCGCCCTTACGCCCAGCCTCACGGATATCAGCCGAGAGGCGGATGCAGGAGTCGTCGGTCGTACCGACTATATTTCCGACCAGCTTGCCTGACTTTTTTTTGAGGGTAGATGATTAATAGATTTAATGTTATTTAAATTTCAGTGTGACTCCCCAGATAACCACAACCTACATGTTTTCAATTATATTAGTAGTTTATTATATAATATAGCTTTCTTTTGCTTGGGAAAAGGAACTCCTAGAATTTTAGGAAAATTGAGAATTCTAAAGAGAAAAATAATTGTTTATTTAAGGTTTAAGAGATTGATAAAATAGAACATTGAGTTTTTCTACATTTGTTTTCGACAACTGGAATCATGATACACATCATACAGTGTGAGGATAAACCTGCGTAGCCTGACTGATTTTTGTTTAAAAGGATCAGTTAGGTGATTGGATTTAAATGTGCCCCTGCTTTGCCAAATAATAACTGTCTGGTAACTTATTAGCCAGAAAACTCAATTCATGATTAGTATGAATTTTTTAATTTAGCATTTAAAGATTTTCTTTAAGTGAGTTTTTATTAAGTGATTGTTATACCAAAAGATTTAAGCTTAATTAATTAATTAACAAAACACTTGTGGAAAACCTCCTGTATTTTCTAAAGGGGTATGTAGTTATGCAGTGATCTAGTGGGTTTTTGATTTTTTGCTTTTCTCACAGAGCTCCAAAGTGACACCATAGCTTTGGCAAACACCTAGGAGCTTTGAGGAATAGACTGAGGCCTCAGTAATTAATTCTTTAATTAGGGCCCAAGAATGCCACTGCTTACTTCTAAATGTTACCTTACACCCTAAAATGAATTCATGTACAAAAAGAGTAAAAGAAATCGTACACTAGGGTTTCATGACATTAGGCTTTGGATGTGTGTATCTTAAAGTTACCTAGTGATATACCAGATAAAAATGAAGTCACAGAAGCCTTGAACGTGATCATCGGTTTGCCTTTCACATTAGCGGATAAAACCCTAGCGCCATGTCAGTTCCCATCACAACTGTTCGTACGACTGGGAATGTTGAGGACTCCGTGTGAGCTTTCTCACAGTGACACGCTATTTGACACGTGAAAGTCCATTCCCTCTGTCGCCTCCTAATTGCTCTTCATTGGCGGCATTCAAAGAAATATTGTTTAAAATGTATCTCATTTTTATTTAAGAGACCCTAAAGAACTCCTCCATCTGATAGCATTCCTAGGTAAGGTCAGTTATTTTCCCCTGGTTTTCCATTTCTGCGTAGCAGATACCGTGCCCCCTAATATAGATTCCCCCCGCTATCGGAAGGGAGAGTGTTTCTGTGAAACCTCATACGCTGTGATGGTGTAAAAAGAAGAAGCAGTTACTGTTCATTTATTTATCTGTGTTTATTTTTTCACCACAATCAAAATACTTAATTACACCCAGTTTTACACTAAACAACCACCTTTGAGTTGTCTTAGGCTTTTCCAACACCTCAGGACACAGTCTGGCCAACAGGTGCACAGACACGGTTCACACCCCACAGACACAGGGAAAATGCCCACAAAATGGTTCTAGCTCTGGTAGGGACACATGTATCACGATGAAACAGTTGGTATTTCCAGAATAATTCGTGATTTTCTAAATCAGCTGATTTGCATCTCCATTAGGTGCACCTGAGCGTGATTCAGGAGCTAGGTGTGTAGGTCTGACCTCAGTTGCCAGCATTAGCATCCTAGATTGACCTGAATAATCCACATCTACCACGAAAAGCCTCACAAGCTGCCACAGTTCAGTATGGATCGACCAGTCTAGAACTGCTTACTTGGATTAGACAGAGGCCACAGATGTGTGCCCAAAGCGTTAAAATCAGCATAGAGAACTCTTTATTTAACTGTGAACTAATAACTCTGTGGTTGTGTGTTCTGTTTGTGTGTTTTTGTCGTCTTGGTTTGTTTCTGGCTAGCTCATCAGAGTTGTAACAAGCTCAATTAAAGTACAAGGAATCCTGTCATATGCCTGTGTCATACTCTTCTATTTTGGGTAAGATGAACTATTCTTGAATATGTTTTTGGGTTTACGGTAGAGCATAAATGCAAGATGTGATGGGCGTTCATAGCAGCCACGTCACACCACTCCCCCCAGACTCCCCCTGGTGCCCCCCTGTCATCTCCCCCCAGGCGTGTGTGGGAGTCAGCTCAGCTCCGGCTCAGTGAAGCTCACCACTACTCGGTACTGTCACGCGCACTTTAGATTTTAACTTAATCTTTGGTGAAATTGTTTACTTCAGGCCCTTTTTGCTTAGGATTAAAGCTTCACCCATATTTTCTCTTATAAAATAAGATCTGCCATTACATTCAGATAGTTTCCCGTGTTCGAAACCCTCTGCATGGCTCCTGCGTCGGCACCTTGGCGATTTGGCCCACCGCGGGCCCGGGCCGTGAAGGCCGGAGGGGGCGCAGGGATGGAGAGCAGTGCCTGTGGCTGCCGGACCTCCATCTGCACCTCTGTGGGTCTCGTGAGGCGCAGACTCTGGTCGGGGGAGAGAAATGGTCAGAAAATAACAACATCAAATGGTGATTTCGCTGTTGTTTTCTGAAGAAGGGAATTTATGATCAAGTAGCCCAGCCCAGCTTTCGATGTACGTACTTCAAAAGAAGCACGGGACCCCGTCCCCACACCGGCTTCAGCCGTGCCTGAGGGGTCAGGCCCGGAGCGGGGGCTGTGCGAGGTCAGAGCTGAGCGTCTGGAGAGCAGAGAAGGGAGGACGGCGTGAGCGTGGCGGTAGTAACTCCGACCGTGGGGTCACTCGGCTCCCCACCCAGACGTCAGAGACGCCTGTGTTCGCCCCCTTGCCCATTCTGAGTATGCTCCTGCATTGCCCTGTCTGTTGCCTGGCACGCGGCAGGTGCTTCTGTGGCCCGAACAGTCACTTCCGCTCGTCGGCACCCAGCACCACGAGTCGGGGGTGTGCGTCCCACGCCTTCCGCGCCGAGTTCAGGTGCCGCAGCGTCAGGTGTAGGGAGACAGAAGGACAGGCGGTGGCCTCAGAGCGGGCCACGGGGCCTCTGGTGAGCTGACGCTCCAGTGGAGACCGCACGGAGCACGGGCGGGAGCCGTGGAGCCTGGGCAGGAGCGGGCTCGGTGCGAGGAGCAGCAGGACATCGGGGCGGCTGCAGCACAGCCGTCCGGGCGGAGTGGGGGGAGGGGACCTGCCGGGGGTGGGGGCAGGCTCCAGCTCGGAGGGAGGGGGAACCCCCGGAAGGTTCTGAGCAGAAGAAAGCTCCATCCTCTGGCTCCCTGCCAGGCCCACCCTGGCTGCTGTGCGGAGAATGGACTGGAGTGTGGCGAGCGGAGAAGCAAAAGCCAGGCCTGGAAGTGTCACGGCCGTTGCAGGCAGGGTGGCTATGGCTGGAATCGGAGGGGTAGCAGCGGGCGGTGAGCATTTGTCAGCCGGGCGTAAGCTTTGAATGTGGAGCTGGACAGGGCGCGCTCGCGATGATTCGATTGGACGTGAGGTGTGAGGGAACAAGAAGAATCCAGTGTAATCACAGAGCTTGGGGCCCAGCAGTTAGGGTAATGGGGTGCCGTGTGCTGGGCCAAGGAAGCCTGTGAGATGTACTCATGGGTTTTGTTTTGATTCGTGGAGGGCTGCGGTTGGAATCGGGGTTCTGGTTTGGATCTAGGACGTGTGAAATCCCAGTAGACATCCCCTAGGCCTGCCGAGGAAGCAGCGGACGTGTGAGCCAGGCGTTTCCTGCGTAGGTGGAGCTGGGGGCAGAGTGGGGGGCAGAGTGGGGAGCGTGTGCTGGAGAGAGGTCTACATTCCAGGAGTGCAGAGCCTGGGGCAGTGAGGGGAGTCCTGCAAGGCCCCTCCTCACCTCGCCCCCACTGACCTGTAATGTTATTGCCGGGATTTCGTCTCAGAGTGAGAAGCAGCAAGCCCCTGCTTCCTCGCTCACTGAAAATCTGGCAGGGAGGGAGGGCCTTGGTGCCGAGTCATTTAAGGGCCCCATGTGTGAAGAGATTCCAGTGTGAAGAGGTCCCCCTACCCAAGTTTTTGACAGATTTCAGTCAAATACCTGAAAGTGTGTGTACCTTTGGGCCTGGAAATCCCCCTTCTGTAATCGTAGCTCTCTAGAAATTCATTTTAAGAAAATACAGATTTGACATGTTTTCCTAATCAGAAATTTTTTAATTAAAAAAATATTAAAAATAATCTATTCAAAAACTAAGGGCTTTGGGGGGCTTTGTTTTATGATAACCCATACAGGGAAATATTATAGGTTTGTTAAAATAATGTCACTGAGGAATGTTAACTGATAGGAAAAAATATTCATGACATATTGTTTTTTAAAACAACAGTGACGATGATAAAATAACGGAATTGGGTGACATTTCTGTGCACTGAGCACTGTTCCGAGCACCTTACCAGAATCTTCTCCTGCATTGATTGACTGGTTAAGAAATTCACTCAGGTCCACACAGCTTCTGAGCAGGGGAGTCAGGGTTTGAACTCACACACTTGGCCCCCAGAGACTGTGCCCCGGCTCTGAACTCGTCCCCTATTGCCTTGTAAGAGACCCCGCTCAGAACAGCAGCAGGACGCGGGTGGGTGTGTGCTCACAGCCGGTGATGAGCAGAGGGCTGTGGAATCCCACGCTTATCTTGTTTTCGTTCATCTGCATTTACTAAATAAGAGAATAAACGATACAGAATTTGGAAGGTAAAACTTCTACGTGATAGAAGAAGAGAATAAATGTTAACTAGTTAGAAGATACTTTTAAATGGTCTAAGTTCTTACAGTGAGAACGAAGGAATTGTTCACAGATTTTCCTGCGTCATAAAGAAGCCTCGGGAAAGTCAGGCTTTGCATTCGAGTCTGAGACCCCAGGCCCTGACCCCGGGCCCCGCCCCCCTGCCCCACGCCCCGCCCCCCGGGTATGGGTGGCCTCTCGGTGCCCGGATGAGGCCCAGCAGCGGCCGGCTGTCTCCTTCTGGTTTCAGGTTGATATCCCTGAAAGTGCTCAACAGCGTGGTGCTGCTGGGGAAGTCGTGCCAGTACGTGAGGGGGGCGAAGATGGAGGAGAAGCTGTTCGACCCGCCGCCCAGCAGCACGCCCGGCAAGCCGGCCGGCAAGTCGCAGAGCAGACGCAAGCCCTCGCAGGGTAGGTGGGGGGCTCCCCGGCGCGCCCCGGCTTCCACTGCACTCCCTAGAGAAAGAAAACCTGTCGCATCACTGTCCCAGATCTGGTTTGGCGTTGCTTAGCTGCTGTTTTCAGTGCTTCTGTGCAGATCTAATGCAGCGTCTGCATTCATTCATTGTTGAGTGGATGATCAGTGAGCGCCCCGTCACGTGGGGACAGACAGCGAGGAAGAGGCAGAGCTTATTCTGGGTGGTCGGGAGGGGGAGCCAGTCCTGACCGTGCATGTCGAGGAGGCCAGCATGGGGCGGGGGAAGGGCACCCTGGGCTGCGACTGTGCTGGCCCTCTGCCCGGCCAGCACGCACTCCCAGAGGCCGGGGCAGGACCGTGCTGGGGGAGGGGGGACATTGTGAGGACCTCGCTTTCGCTGTGGGAAGGAACTGTCGCAGGGCTTAGGGCAGAGGGGCGATGGGATCCAGCTGACATTTTTAAAAAGTCATTCTCAAGCCTTGTGAGAAATAGTCAAGCAGGCTGAGCCCAGGGACAGAGGCCAGGGAGGCGGCCTGGCTGGGGCAGGCCTGCGGTGAGTGGGTGGGGACGGGGGACTGACTGGGACTGACCAGGATGGGCAGGTCAGCAGGAGCTCAGCACGAGGACAGAGTTTGCTGGGAGGTCATGCTGTTGGGAGAGAGGGAGCTGGGTTAAGGACGATTCCAGGGTTTCTTTTCCAAAGATTTGGAGGAAGGAATGGGACACGGGCTTAATTTTTGTCCTTAGATGGCATTTCTCTGTTCACATATAGTTTAAAGAGTTCATTTTGAAATGCATGGAGCTACTGTGTGTGGGGGTGATGTTGCAGCGGTAAATACATCCGACTGATGGGAGGCGACACAAATGGACCGTCCACGTAGGTGTGCGAGGTCACAGACGGGCACGGTGGGGACGGGAGAGGGTCCCTTCCTGCAGGTGGCGATGCCCAAACGCAGTCTAGGGGGCTGTGGAAAAGTAGGATGAGAACATGGGTGCAGAGGGCACCTCAGGAAAGGGGCTAGCGTGAGCCAGGCCCCGGAGGCCTGGGAAGGCTTTCGGACAACGGGCAGCTCCGTGCCCCAGGGGTGGGGTGGGGTGGCTCTGGCGAGGATCAGGAGAGGAGACAGCTGGCCGGAGTCGTCCGAAGGGAGGGCCTGCTCCTTGCGTGGGTTACAGGGAGCCCAGAGAAAGGGGAATAGAAACTTGTGTCATCACCGGAAGTATTTTCGCGTTACAGAGAACACGCCGGCACTGTTGGTGACGGTCCGCTAACTGGAAGCTGGCCCCGGGTCCCTGCGCATCCTGTGCGCTAGGCTCCTTCAGAGCAACAGGAAAGGCACACGCGTCAGACTTGCTTGCCGGGGCCTCCAGACTAACGGGAGATTAGCCTTTAGGACACTCCTCTCAGGGCCACCGGCTCCCGAGCCTCGTCTAAGGAGTGCACTCCAGATGAGCGAGAGTGTGTGGGGGGTCTCAGGAGTCAGGGGACCACAGGCCAGAAGCCGCTCAGGAGGTTGTGTCAAGTGAGGCAGCTCCGGACCCATCGGAGCATGAAAGCGGGACTGACTCTCGGGTCAGCGTCGCGTCCGTTGTGTTGTGTGTGGAAAGAAGTGGAGACAGAAGCCGGGGCGGGGCGGCAGGAGGGAGGGGCCACCACGGACGGTGAGGACGCCGGTCACCTCCGTGGTGGGGTGGCTTCAGCAGCCGTCTGCGTGTGGCAGCACTCATCACATCGCTCACTTCACACGTGTGCGGTTCGCGGTGCGCCCTCCTTACCTCACTGATGCTGCTGCCCTAAGGACCGAGTGTCCGAGTCAGGGTGCAGTGGCTCCAGCCCCGACCCGGCTGGCCCCCAGGCCCCGACCCCGCTGGCCCCCAGGCCCCGACCCCGCTGACCCCCAGACCCCGACCCCGCTGTCCCCCAGGCCCCGACCCCGCTGGCCCCCAGGCCCCGACCCCGCTGGCCCCCAGGCCCCGACCCCGCTGGCCCCCAGACCCCGACCCCGCTGGCCCCCAGGCCCCGACCCCGCTGGCCCCCAGGCCAGGCTTCAGGGCCCCAGCGGCCAGCGTGAACGGTCGGGGTTTTATTTGCTGGTTTCTGTTTTCCTTGGTGTGGAACGCCGGGTCTGGCTGAAGTGACCACACATGCAGCGACCCCACGCGTTAGTGTCCACCCACCCCGAGCTCTGGCCGTGGGAGCTCAGGTCAGCACTTCCGGCCTGGCAGTCGCCATGTAGGACTTGGTCACATGGGAGGGGTTTGTCCTCAGGCGTTCCGATCCTTCCAGAATGATCTGCGTGATGCGTCCCCGTAGTAGCCCTGCTCTAAAATCTCGGTCAAACAGACGGCATAGCCTCTAAGTGTCGTCACACGTTCCGGCTGCTGTCACAGCGTGCTGTCGTCGTCCTTTACACTTCCCTCCATATCACTTTGTAGGTCAGCTCACAGTTATTATGCACGGGGAGGAGATGCTCTTCTAATTACCGGATCTGTTTGTCCGCAGAGGAAAACCTGTCCGCCTCAGTTACCAGCCAGCCCGTCCACCAGAAGGAAAACGTCGTTCCCTTACTCGTGACGAGCAATTCCGACCAGTTTTTGACGACTCCAGATGGCGACGAGAAGGACATAACGCAGGACAGCTCCGAATTGAAACACAGGTCCTCGAAGAAAGACTTGCTGGAGATAGACAGGTTCACAATCTGCGGCAACCGCATCGACTGACGTCCGCGGCTCCCGGGCCGCCGGGCCGTGCCGGACACGTGCCGCCAGCGGCACTGAAATATTTATTTAAAAACTTAAATTATTAACGGGAAGCAGATCTTAATCCCTTTCTTCCAGCAACGGGGCCCGGCTGCAGGTCGGGCCACGGGCCCGCAGCGCCCTCCGGCCTTGGCTGCGTGGGAGCCGGGCCCTGCTCGGGGACGACCTCGCTCCGGGCCCGGCGGGGACGGCCGCACGTCGCTTCTGCGCTGTCAGTCCGTGCTTCCAGAACATCGGCTCCTGCCTCGGGGCCTCCTGGGTGTGAGGACACAAACCTGGAAGACTGTGACGCCTCCCCCGTGACTTGGCCTGCCCGTCGCACACTGTTTTCACAGACAGTTTTCAAACTCTCCTTCATCTGCCAAAGCGTTCGCAAGAAATCATTACTCTTACGTCAAGATAAATGTTCTTACCGCCAGAATTATCCTTGAAGATGTATCTGAATCAATCAGAATAAAAGGCTACCTTAAATAAACGATGAGTAATAGTAGCGTTTTATAGAAAAAGAAAAACCCTAAGCCAGTTTGTCTATTTAAAAAAACATTAATTAATGAAGGTTATGCATCCCTGAGAAAATGTTTTCATAATGTTCCAGTTTACTCTTTTAAAGTAAAATGTAAGCTGTGTATTGTTTCATTGCAGTGGATAAGGTAAAAATTCCCTGGCAAAAAGGTACTTTTTTTATACCGAGAAAGCAGAGCAGTGTTAACTTTAATGTACCGTTAACTGGTTTTACTTTAAAACTAATGGCTTCATATAAATTGCTACAGTTAAAAGGATCCAGTGTTGAACAGGCTGAAGAATTGTCCGTGTACAAAGTTCAACGATGTCGACTGTACCTGGGCTTTGAAGTAACGGTTTTAAAGTAAAACTTCTGAGTGGCTTGGGCAGTAAGTATCGTCCTGCCTGGGCTCATAAAATGCATCAGGTTTCCGCCTGGAGCGCCGGTGGGCGTGCCCATGCCTGGGGCAGGGTCTGTGTCCTGTGGGGGAGTGTGGAGAGGACGCGGCTGTCGGGGGACCTGAGCTGGGGCTGCAGGGAGGAAGCAGATGGGGCGGCGTTTGTGTGTGGATGTCGGGAATGGCCGTCAAAAGGTGCTTTTTGGCTTCGTTTGAGATCAAGGTTCTGTTTCGGCTTAATTCCTAGTTTGTGGCCTGTATCATAGGACAAGGTATTTTCCACCCCATTTTATCTGGAGAAACCTTTCTGCCTTTTTATAAAAGTTTTACAACATCTAATTTCAGAGTGTCCAGATGTCACCGGCCACTGTTATTACTGCCTGTGATGTTTTCATTGTAAAGCTCAGCTCCTGTCCGGATATTCCAGGCATGTGACGACATGCAGAGGTATATATTTTAGGGGATTTGTCCATTTCCTGGGTGAAACAAACGCAAACTCTCGTGCACTGGCTGTTTATTTAAACCATGAAAGTGAATTTTAAGGGTTTTGCATTAACTAAAGGAATCTGAAGATGAACGTTCACATGGGAACAAAAGATGAAACTGTATTACAGAAACGCGCTTGTGAGGCCGCGAAGTATCTTAAGTTAAAAACGAGAAGACTTCTTTGCTTTGTGTATGTTTCGATGAAGCTCCATTTTCGATTTTTTTTTTTTTTTTTTTTTACATCTTCTCCTCCGAAAGAACGGTCAGTGTCCACGGTGAATGGGGATGGTCTAGCTTTGCCAAACAGAGCCCTAATCAGAGCAAGAATGCGATGAGGGTGTATCTTTCGATTCAGCTCGAATCGCTCTGTCCTTGTGCTGTCAATTTCGGAAGATGTTCATTTCCCTTGCAGAATATTTTGGGAGTTCGGAATGATGTTCACTTCTTCTGTTAAAATCGCATTTAGTACTAATTTTATAAGTGCATCTTGTGTGAAACTCAATAAATTCAATTTTGTAATCTTTTTTAAAAAGGTCACCATTTCTTTTTGATAATGTTTACTGTTATATTTGATGGAAAATGAATTTCCTACTCTGTCATAAGAATTTCTTTTTCATTTACAAGTGACAGGACTATGTGAAATATTCTTTTGGTCTTAACAGCAACAAAATGTAATTTTTGTGTTTGGGGGAAAAAAAAAAGGTTGGGCATTGATCATAGACCATTCAATATCTCTCAGTAAATGAAAGTACTTGCATTTTACAAATGTTCTGAATGTCACCTCCTATGCTTTTCACATCTGGGAGTCAAGTTCAAGACGTTACTTTGGTTTTAAAATAAGGCACAGCGTAGTTCAGACTCCTGTTAGCTTCTTCGGAGTAGAAGCCCAAACACCAGGAGCCTTCGGGCACCCGTCCAGGTCCAGTGTCCATCCTCTTGTACTCTGCTAGCTTGTCCTCTGGCTAGCACCTGGTCTAGCACCTGCTAGCCTGTCCTCTGGCTAGCACCTGGTCTAGCACCTGCTAGCTTGTCCTCCAGCTGGCACCTGGTCTAGCACCTGCTAGCTTGTCCTCTGGCTAGCACCTGGTCTAGCACCTGCTAGCTTGTCCTCCGGCTGGCACCTGGTCTAGCACCTGCTAGCTTATCCTCTGGCTAGCACCTGGTCTACATGCTCTGCACACACAGCTGTGGAAGGAACTCATTATAATTGGGTCCTCAAATTTTTTTCCTTCCCTTCTCAGTAACTAAGAAGAGGACATACATTCACAAAATAATGTAAAATCACAACGTTTCGGTATATTTGCGTCTCATCTCTCTGTTCTTTCAGCAGAGATGTGTTATACACCCGCGAGTGAGGTACTGTTTTAGATGCTGGGATCTAGTGAGGAAAGTCCCTGCTCTTCTTGGGGAGACCGAGAGCGAACAGTCAACGACATCATATCTGTTGGAGACGCGTCTAATGGCAAAATGATCGCTCTGGTTTATTTCAGTTCTAAAATAAATCTAGTTCTTTAACATTTTTTATGTAAGTCTGATTTTTTTTCCTGTTGGAGTTGCTGAAAATAAGATAGTTGTACGGCAGTTTCAAATTCTTCTATAAAACAAATAAGAAGATGCTTTTCCACTGAAGACCTAGTTGTCTGTCAGGCTCTTTTGTTCCTTAAGTACAGAGTCGTAGCTGGGCACATTGCTGCCTCGTTGGGGACTACATTCCAGCTCCGTCTCGCTGTTCCATGTGGCCAGGTGACTAACTTTCACCAAGAGAAGGAAGTTGAAGGGGTAGATGCCATGAGCCCCCTCCACCTCTCCCCTTCCCACCAGCTGGAACCCAGAAAAGGCGTGGCCTCGCCCCAACCTTGCGCATAAATGCCCAGCCCTCCCAGGATGGCAGGGCCACCGGAGGGAAGGGGCCTGGCGTCCTCCAGGCCTCTGCGGAGCAGAGCTGGCTGTCACCGTGCCCATCAGTTGAGTCTGCACGGGAGAGAAATAGATGCCTTCATTTCTCAGCCCCTGAACGTGGAGGGTCTGTGACAGTCCCATGCCCGGGGGAGGCTGACACGTCTTATTTAGAGATTTCTGCATGAAAGGAGTAAGGCATGAGACCAACCTCTAAAGCACGTGCTTCTGGAAACACTCTGGATCCTTACACTTATTCTGTTGTTTCTAGGGGCAAAGAGAAAGAGACGCTTCGTGTATTCAGCCTCCCCTCTTGCACGGATCGTTAAACTTGCCCGTCGGTGGCAAGGCCCTGTTTGTCTAATGCGCCACCATCGAGGCCCTGCCCCTCATCTCGGGAAATCTGTGTACACAGTAGGAGAGCAGGTGATGAGTACAGCCTGACAGCACCGAGACGGGGAAGCAGAAGGAGTTAGTTTATCCAAAGAGCAGCAAAAACGTCACCAGGGGCCAGGGTGAGGCCAGCGGTGCCACGCACGTGACCGCTGAAAATGCCTGTGCTGTGGCTCAACACAGGTGTGGCTTTGCTCGGCGCCCGGACACCTAGGGCGTTTCCGGTTCTGTTTCGTAGAGGAGGAATGTGTACAAGCGAGAGGGCAAGTCGTTTAAAAAAGTCGGTGTTCGAAGGGCGTCTTCGTGATGCAAACACAGCCTCGCTCTGCCAACTTCCAGAAGGGAAATTTCAGTAAGTCAACGTATGCAGCAGATCGGGGAGAGGCGCGTTTTGGCCCAGTGTGGTATCGTATCTGAAGTCTGGTATCAGTGTGGTATATCGTATCTGATATTTAACGAAAAGGAGGAGCCGCATGATGTACTTTGCTTTTAACTTACAACTTTATCTGTGGCAAGCGAGGAGGAAACTCAAGGTTCTAGAGAGAACCCTTGGCACCTTTGCAAGGGGGTAGGTCAAGAGTGAGAACACATAAGCTCTCGAAGCGTCAGTCGCCTGCACAGTGGGTGGTTATTTCTGAAACTATAATTATTTTCGATAAACACATTCTCAATTTCAATTTAGATATGTCTACCTAAGAAAGTAAATATCGGGGATGGTCAGGAGTAGCTATAATACCAGGGTCCACCAGAGAAGTGGCATACAGCAGAAACTGCATCACCCTCTTGTTGGGCTTAAATTTAACAAAAATTAATGGCGCAGTCACTGTGCAAAGCGCAGAAATGAAGATACGCCCTCTGCTCACGAAGCTTGTCTATAGTCCAGTAAGGGGGGCCGTTAGTCACCTCGAGCGGGCAGTCGCAGTCCATGAGGTGAGCACTACGTGGACACAGATGCTGGGCGTAGCAGAGCACCTGGCAGGGGACATGCCACCCAGGAAGACGTGTGCGTGGGCCGCCTTTAAAAGTGAGCAGGAATTAGTTGGATGAAAAGGGACATAGGTCCAGCCTGAGGTGAACGAAGCCCAGTGTGGCCGCAGCACAGGCCTCGTCCACTCACTGGACCGTATCTGAGCTCCTAGGAAGCACCACCCACCGGGCTGATGTTACAGAATCACCTCCCAGAATTCGGGTCCACGTGCCTGGTGCGCTGGTAAACCGAAACACCGAGACGCCGGGGCTTGGGGACACGGGTTTGTTCAGCTTGGCCAAGTGACAGGATGGGAGAGCGAGGTCTCTCAAACCCGTCCCCCTCAAGAAGCAGAAGCAGGGAGTTTTTAATGTGGCTAGAGAGTCCAGCGGGGCCTGGGAAACGAGAGGAGTCTGTGTTTTCACTCTTAGCACCTTTTTCGCATCAGGCTCCTTCCTGGGCGAGGCAGCTGGTCGCAGTGACCTTGGAGACATTCCTTCTGTAAAACGCACTCATACAGTCTCCTCTTCTCGACCCTGACGTTATCTCCCCCGCTCTGCAAAGAGACGCCCCCTAAGCAGCTTTATTTCTCCACTGGCGAGAACAAAAAGGGGCATGCGCAGGAATGGCCGGTTGTCCCCCCGCCGTGGCCTGAAGGAAGAGCTGTCGTGTGGTAACGACGACAGTGATTTGTAAAGCATCACTTACTAGACATCAACCCCAGACCATCATACAAGGCCCTTGTAATTTATGCCTCATCCCACCTACGCGGTGTCCCTGAGAAGTCCCCGTCTGACAGATGTGGAAACCGGGGCACGGGAGGCTCCTCACGGTCACCCAGCGAGGGAGTGTCGGGGCCGAGAGCGAAGGCCTGGTCCCTCTGATGGCAAAGCGCCCGTCCCCACCCAGCTCAGCCCTGCACAAGAATGCCCACCCTCTCACGCACACGGTTTTTTTCTTTCCTTATAAATTTTCTTTTCAGTGACAGTTGCTGTGCGATATTATATTAGTTGCAGGGGTACAACAGGGTGACTAGACGTTTACATAAATCAAGGTGTTTTTCTAACAAAAGCATTGGCAGTTAAGAAATTCCCCATCCCTTCTGACTGCCTCTCGGCTGACATGTTCCAGACTCCCGCGAAAACCCCCAGAGGTCGGCGTGGCTGAACGGTATTTTTAGAATTCCAGTGATGAACGGATTGTTCTGGTTTGGCCTCTTCTTGTCGGATCACCTGTTTTTTTTTT